>CM032754.1:11765414-12038942 GCA_019155195.1 Avicennia marina
TATTATTTTCATATCACCAGGGACCAAAGAGCTTTCAGAGAAACTTTCTCTGGCCAACTTCATCTCCCTCTTATTGGTAAAATATATACATACATAGACACACACACATATATATGTATGTATGTATTTTGACTCTTCAGCTATTCAACATTCATCTCCCATGCAAACAAATCAGGGTGATTTAAGGAAGTGATCAAATAAAGGAATTAAAAAATAACTTACCAGGAAAGCATGCCTTCCCCATATACACAATTATTCTGTTCATCTCCCCTCTTTACTATTTTCCCTGTTCCACATTTCTTTTGGTTTCCTCATCACAAGCGAACAATATATTTTATAACTCTAGAAATTCATTTGGCAGTGAACAAAAAGTAGTCAGCTGAAGTGACAATTGACAAAAGCGTACTCGGTTAAACTTAAACAACTATATCACATATAACAGAGAAACAGACATGAGCAGAAGGGACAAGAATTCGCTGATAAAACTTACTTCATCAAATTTATTTTCGATAGGATTAATGCTATACATACAAAAATATGAGGCGGACTGGAACTTTTCTGGCACATATTGTAACTGTTTCCCTACCCCACCTGTCTCAGTCAATGAACTAACAACAAAGAATTCCCAATACTCAATATATATTGATGCTCTAGTTCATGTAAGGTTTAGGAACTGGCTTGAACAAACTTTAGTGCCTGTCCTAAAAATGTATTTCTACAGTATGCATAGCATTGGTAGATCCTTGTGAAGCCATAGGAGGCAAACCAGAATCCAAAATGTAAACACAAAAAAGTGCAGTTCAATGCTTGTAAAACACTAAATCACGGCTACAATTGGCCTTTAGAGCTTCCTCCAAACTTTGTACCTGATCAAAGTCCACCTTAAAAGTGACCATCGTAACGTTATCTTTTCCAGTATCATAATCCTGCTCGATGTCCTCAACTTGAAAAGATTGAAGCTGCAAATGAGCAATCATGTCCCCTTCAAAAACCATTTTTCCAACCCATAATGGTATGACTAAAAAGCTGAAATACCCTTGGAAATTCTCTACAGATTTCTTTTTTTTTTTTTTTTTACAATTCTGGATCACATTAATTGTGGATATATAAGAACATAAACATGTAAAAGGTAGCTTGCACTAAGAAAAATTCGAAAATTTCAGGATCACATTTTTGTGTTAATAATCATACTTGAAAATGGCAAACTATGCTTCCATTTTTATAATTTTCCAAATCAGGCACCCAAATTGTCTTTCACTATGTAATATAAACCTTGTACTATAGCAGAAAAGTTTATATAGTGAGAAACCACCAACAGGCTTAAAAATTCATGCAGTAGCCTCTGTAATTTTCCGTGTCAGCTCTGACTGAAAAATGAAACACCAAACAAAAAAAAAAGAAGAAGAGGAAAATAGCCTAGAGCTTCTTCGTATATCATTTTTACAGACACAAGCATAGTAACAATTTGCACTGGGGAATAAAAAATTATGAATGAATTACGAAGAACAACCTAAAATGGACATTAATAAGCCAATGGCAAAAATGACACTCACATCCCCTTCCACCATGCCAGTTCAAGAGTGCAAAAGTTTAGGAAGATCAGTATTGATGCAAAGGATATTAAAATTTTGTTAAAGGAACAAGGTAGCTTCTGGGTTTGGGGTAAGAAAAGGGCAGTTTATCTTTTAAATTTTGCTTGTTAAGATTTGGATGAGACAACTAACAATCTAAGTGCTTCCGTTTTCTCTTTTAATGACTGCACAGCCATGAAATCTCATTTGTCGTTAATTAAAAAATTATTTGAAAAAAAAGGCACTGTGATATGTTTAAGAAAGAAATAACACTAGTTCAGTAGTTTTGTTTGATTCAATCTTTACCCGATGGTACAGAATTCCCAAAAGATCAAATGGGACCTCCACTCCAACAGGAACCTACATTCACAAAAAATAAAGGAAAACAAGAATTACAACCATGTATCTGTAAAAGGAGGTCTCAAACTTCGATGAGTTTGCAGGATATTCATGTGCAGAAATCAAAAGAAAAGGGAACAATTTAAGCAATTCATTACCTTTGATTTTACAACACAAGTTGGGGCATTTCTCAAACATTCTGCAGCTACGCCTCCATAAGCTCTAACTAATCCTCCAGTGCCAAGTTTGATTCCTCCAAAATACCTACAGGAAAAGAGAAAAATAACAAATGACCTACAGCACAAGGATTTATAGATCTTCAGTCACTTCTGTATTATAAGCTGTAAGACAGGAGCACTAAAGGCAAGTGCAGCTTTAAGAAATCTTGAAAATATGCAACCGAAAAGAATATCTGAATACTTGGGCAATTACATTGTTAGAATACAAAAGCAGAGAGCATAATTTACTACCTGATAACGACTACCATAACCCTATCAATCCCTGAAGAGACAATTGCAGAATGTATTGGCTTCCCAGCTGTACCGGATGGTTCTCCATCATCGTTGCTCCGAAATTGATCTCCAACCTAGAATCAAGGACCAGAGATCGAAGGAAAAGTGATTTTCATAAACAGAGATGTTACACCCAACAACAATTTTTCATACCTAAAGTAATGATTACCTTAAGAATTCTATTTTTTTTAGCATCACTTTCTAGTCTGTCCAATTCAATTGAATCCCAAAACATGTATTGTCGTTATTCCCCGTTACAGAGGAAAAAATAACCTTTCTGTTCAATGAAGTTCAAAAAGGATCCAAAATCTTAAACACGTCAAGTCACTTGAAGCTTACTCTTGGACTGTCATAAAAAATGAAATCAGCCATTCAGGTCTTGTTAAAGCATCATATCGATAACCTTAAGGAAATAAGGACTTTAAAAGGCCAAATTTGTTGACTCATCTAACGAGCGAAAAATGATGCGAGCATTGAAAGCACTGTGCAAATTTATGATCGGAGGTAAATACCTTGTATGCCCAACAGTTATGCGTTGCACGGGGCTGGCGGACCTACATACCAGCAGCACACCAAAATAAGGAAATAAACGCAAGACAAAATTACATCAAATTCATCCCCACGAAAAAGAATAAATTGAACTGCACAATAACCAGAAAATAAAGCTCAAAAAAGAGGCTCACCTCGGAAAGGAAGGCGAAGGCGGAGGGTTCATCGGAAACGCGGCCAGCAATAGCAATGAATTTGCTTTTCTTGATTTCTTTCTCGAACTTGGCTCTCTCTTCTAGGGTTGTGAATGCGCCGGCACTAGGAGGATTGCTAGGAGAAGTAGAGGAAGATGAAGCCGTCACCATCGGCACTCTCTTATTAAAGGCAGCGATGGGGCGAGGAAATAAGAAAAATGAGGAAGAGACGAGGTGGTGATGGTGAAAATGGTGGAATTTCAGTCGGGAAGAATTGGGCAATGCCTGCAGCATTGAGTGATTTCGACGGTATTTTTATGGATTCCGTGCGGCGGACTTTTGCAGTTATTCGTGTATACGGTGGAGGAGGGGATCGTTCGCAAAAAAGGTCTTTTTTTTTTTTCAAAAAAAAAAAGGTGAAAAGAAAAGAAATAATTAGACAATTATGAATAATTTGACCAGTTGATTTCAATATTAAAATTTAAAATTTAAATGTTAAAAATAATAAAATGACTAGAAGAAGACGGTATAAATAAACCGAAGGTTAAACAATAGAACTTTTAGAGTAGGCTATAAGTTTAGAAAAACAAAAATTAATATGAGACAGGTGTTTGTATAGGTTTATTTTAAAGTTTTTTTAAATTTTATTCATTTAGCGTGGGCATATAATAATTAACAGTTAAAAAAGAGAAAGGATCTAAAATATTATAGACTACGAATTTTAGTACTGGTGAAAAATGAGTAAGACATAAATTTTGAGAAAATCAGGACCAGACATGCTCAAATTTTGAATAAACTATTATCTCTAAAGTAAAAGCTAATTGTTAAGCCATCCAGGAGGAGTTTAAAATATCTATTTTACGAATTTCCCTGTGCAATTAGTTTTCATGCCAATGCACATCAATTCAAAATAAGGCTATTATATTATATTTGAAATTGTTTATGCAAAATTAATCAAAATGGCAACAAAAAGGCCACAAGGGCTTTTATACAAAATATGGCTACTATAGCCAGTGTGTCACGGGCTCCTTTCGAGGAGAGGGATAAAGGAGTACCGTGCGGTTAGTAGTCATTCAGCAACCTACTACGTCCGCCTGAATTCGCACGTAAAACCAATTGTGCACTGCCTCAGGGCATAATCCCGACAACTCCGACAGTATGTACAAAAAAGAGTAAATATGTACACGGTGTGCAAGAGAAACTTGCGTATATTTCACAAATAAATCGAATTACAATGAACGACGGTTAGATAGAGGGACAAGGTATTACTGAAGCTGAGATTAGTCATTGTGTTGTCGTCGTGTGACTAATCTCAACTTCAGTAATATCTTGCTCCCCTCTCTAACTGTCGTCCATTGAAATTCGATTTATTTGTGAAATGCAAGCAAGTTTCTCTCACACACCGTGTACACATTTACTGCTTTCTGTACATACTGTCGGAGTTGTCGGAATTGTGCCCTGAGACAGTGCACAATTGGTTTTGCGTGCGGATTCAGACAGACGTAGTCGATTGCTGAATGACTACTAGCCACACAGTATCTCTTTATCCCTATTCTCGAAAGGAGCCTCGTGACACAGTGTCTGATATACAAATAGCTCAAAAGGGCCTACAACCTCGTAACAACTCAAACGCCAAAAAAATTGCTCGAGTTGCTGGGGATATGGTAAGGGTGGGTTAGAATGTGATGTCCGTAGTTTTTTATCTACTTAAGACAACTGTTACTATTAAAACTGGGTAAAATTATCTACTTCTCAACAATCTTAGTATACATGGAGAGCGTCTTCTTCGCACCCTGAAGCTTCATTGGGTTGATGACCTTCTCCACACTGTACTATCTGGAAGACCTTCTCACAGGTATTTCCCGGAAGCTTCTCCGGTGGCTGCAGCCGCATTTGATGTGATAGCATGTGACCAGCAGCAGTTTCTCTTCTTTTGTCTGTTCACTGAAGTTAGGCAAATGTGACTACTTGGAGCGATATGAGCCAAACCCCAATATACAGCCAGATATGTCCTCTGCATTTGAGTCCTTGGTGCTATCTGTGCTACATGAGCCAGCATCCGATGCACTGAAAATGGAAGAACTGTCACTTGACCAATCCACAAGGGGATTCTTAAGCATAGAGTGAAATCCCCACTCTTCAGAATTGCCAGGGAAATCATTAGAAGGCACCACATGGGAGCTTCTTCCAGACCGCTGCTGCGGTGTGCTGGATTCCAAATGCCGGCAGTCAGAGGAGGTAGGCTTGGACTTCGAGTTTTTCTTCTTAGCACTGGTACTTGCAGAAATGGCTTCCATGTTCCTCGTAGTTTTCCCATCAAAATGCACCAAACTACTGTCCGGAGTGAAACATGGAACACGTGGTGCGTGCCTAATAGAATACAATGTCTTATTACTTATAGCATGTTACAACTAAAAGTACACTACTAAAAATCAATCAACCACAAGATACCTTGCATAGAAGAGAATATATGCTTCTACAGATAAGACAGTCTCCCGGTCTACATGGCTTACCTACACAGGAAAAGACCAGCACTCAGTCTCGTCATCCAAGGGAAACATAAACAATCACAACTCATAATGGCTGAAAAACATAAAAAAAATATTATTTGAACAAGACAGAAACTGGTTATGGTCAGTTGGTCACCAATCTTCTGCCAACTCAAAATCTTCTATTACATGAGACTTTTGACATCTCTGATTAAACTCATCAATATATGTTACATATATTGATAAGTGGATAAGATGGGGAAATAAATTTTTAAAATCACAACCTTTGCCATCCTAACCACCCACCAATACACATGGCATTTATTGGTGAGGCTAGGAGGAGACAAATACAAACTCCTGAAATAGAAACTTTGGACTGGTTTTGCCAAGAGAGAGAGAGACAGAGAAAAGAAGTAAGTGGAGCAAACTACAAAGAGGTGAACAGTGATGGATACAGAAAGGAGTAGCGCGAGTGATGAGCAAGTGTCTGGAGTTTCTGTAAAAGGCACGTTTAGGATCCTTTTTCATATGTCCCCACTTCAGTTCAAAACATGCGAACGAGAAAATAAGAGTCGTAATCAGTTTCCTATTGTTATCAAGTCAGGAAACATGTTTTATTTTCAACAGGAATGTGAGTGTGGTTGGAGGTCATCTACAAGAGAAATCATAAACTAGTCAAAGCTGCTCTCTCCAATAAAGAAACCAAACTGAAGACTATGAACTCACAATTCCAAGTTAATATAAGAAGATTAAAAAACTCAAAACACAGAGGTAACATATTGGTGTGGCAGTAAGACAACATACTCTGCTGTCATCAATTCTAAACCAGTCGCCTTGAAAATCTTTCACATAACTTATGTAGTGACCACTGTCAGCAGCATTCGTCATATTCAAGTGAACAACGACTGCATAAAGATGATATATAGGGTATTTGTCACACATTCCACTCATATAAGGAGCAAGGTTCAGAATCTCCGGGAATTGAACTAGCTTATTCAGCTTTTCTAAGCTGCCTGGCTGCAAGCCAAAATTTCAAAGTGAGAGTTATCATAAGTAGCATCATTCTTAACCGTGCTACTAAGTGAAAATGAATTACCCTAAACCGCTTCAGAACAATTGTGAGAATGTTAGGAGCCTCAATTACTGTCAATGTCTTCTTCGCTTTCTCGTAAGACTTGCATCTGCAACGAAAATATCAGGATCATTTTACCACATTAAAAAATCACTAGGAAATTAATCTATTAATTGGCTTTGATGTGTTGCAATTTCAATCCTCTCAATTGATAAATTGTGTTTGCCCCTTGGATTTCACTAAAGATAATGGTGAGGAGAAAGCCTTTTACATTACTTTGGTCTCAAAAGAGAACCATAAATGCAAAAAAAAAATTGGGAATGAGAAATGCACTACAATACTTATATTTAATGTATTGCTTCACTGAAGGTTCTTCAACTCTATGCTTATCTATCCTAAAGAAAATTTTGATTTTATGTTGGTCTTCATGATATGTTTCTTTTGACTTTTGGTTCTCAATAATATCACTTTTCTTTTTGAACTTTTGATAAAAATTCTGAATTCATAGGGAGCATTCATCCTCAGGAAACAAGCTTTCCACAAAGAGAGCCAACCACCAAGGAAGGAGCAGTGCACTCTTCCCTTTTTGTTTGCCCTTCAATTTCAAAATTTAAGAGAGAAAAGATAAAGAAAACATTCATTATTTTTTTTAAGAAAAAAATTGTTCTTTAAGTTATACCGTCAAAATAAATATAGTTATTTAATTGCATATTGCAAACTTTTTCATGGTAAAAAGATGAAAATTTGCCATTATAACAGAACAGAGAGAGTTCCCTACAGGACTTCCTAGAGAATGTCCACCTGAATTGAACCACAGGCCATGATGGATATATACTACTACCCACGAACTTGTTGCATGACATAACATCAACAATGTCATTTGAAAAAAAGCCACACACACAAGAAAAAATGAGATTATAATATTGGCAGTGACAGCAGATACAATACCAAGCACAATTTCGTAAAACAATAATTAGTTGCAAAACACCTATAGAAACCTACTACTTCTAGCATGACGAGCAACCAGACTAACCTGCTGCACCTATACTTATCATCTCCACCAAGAGTTTCAGATATTGTGAATTGTGCAAGAGCCTCTTCAAGAGTATCAATGGCTCCATCAATCCCCACAGTAAGGTCCATTATTCTGTCACATTGCTCAGATCTCCCTGAACACTTCATGCACTTAATCTGGAACATCAAACGGCTCTCAGCAAAAACCATATTATCATGCTTCCTACTAGAAACAGATTAAATTGTAAACTCAAAAGGCAATGGCTGATGGGACCATCAGGTCTCCTAGAAAAATCAACAAGAAGAGAGACCTTGGATTGAAGATAACCCCCAAAAGTCAAACCAAGAAGAGTAGAATCTTCACCCAAAAAGCCAGAAACACCAGCTTCTTCAAGCCATATACATTGCATCGCATCTACCACATTTCTGGTAACACAAACATAATTGCTGTAAGCATATTTGGCTACATATGTCTTGAACCAAAAATTGAACTTCCCCAAAACATACCTCAAAAAGTCATGTGCATCTTCTTCTCTACCATGACTTAGATGACTTCCAAGCCTCCGAATCTGAGACAATATTCCATCTGGAGACAAGGGAGAGTTCGTTTCTTGTCCCTTCCAAATCAGACGTTCAAACTCACAGATAAGGCACCAATCCTCCTTGTGACCTAGCCATTGTTAAAGAATGCAGGGCATGAAAAATGAGACGATGGAAGACATTCACAATGTGCATTCATCAATGAATCATAAGGAGGTACTTGCATGTTTTGGAATGCAACCCTTGAAGAAGATATGAAGTAATTGGTCGAGTAAAAGTCAGACACTGCAGCACTGCATTTGCATAACAGCTGTAACATGAAACAGAAAAAGTTACACGTGTATGCACAGACTACACTAGTTACAGCATGGTGGTCATAAGATAAATTAGAATGTATGGTCTAAACTATACTATCATGAGATGGAACTGATCCGTCTGCCACTTCTGAATGACCAGAAACATTAGGAAACAGCTCCGGCTAACAAGAAGTGTCTCATAAACCAGTGTAAGTCATCCAAAGCACATAACCAGTCACAGAGCCATCAAAAGTCCTCACGGACATCATTGGTGACCATGCAGTTCCAAAATGAAAACTCACCTATTTCCACAGTTCATGAGGCCAAAAGGGTGAGGTTCCAAATCATGATAAGAATACAACTGCATGAAAATCTTGGGAGGAAATATGATCTGTCGACAGAAAATATAACCCATGAACATCGTGAATACAACCTTGCCACACTAAAAATTTTAAAATGAAAGCTTGTAATGGAAAAATAACCTTGTGGTTATAATTTCCAGCAGTGTCTTTCCCTGTGTCCAATGCGTAGGACTTTGACTGCTTTGATACTCTAAAACATTTTACAAATTTCCGTACTGATGTCAGACCTTTGCTCGAAGGTTGTGACACCATTCGAACACTTTCAATTTCTGAGAGCAAAGTACAGGGCCTCACATTTTTTGCACACGTCTTTCGATCATTTCCAGAACTCTTAATCGACATTGATCTTGTTTCTTTACCATTGCACCTTTGAGCTTCATTTCTCCAAAATTCATTTGAAGACATGCTCAAAAATTTGGAGTATTGTGAATTCCTCCGTTCAATATTATACACTTGATTATGATAGCCTGATCTATTAAAATACATGGATTTCATTACTTTGTCACTGGATGGCTGTGCTTGACTTATGTGATTGTCTGCAGTGGATGATCCCTTCAAAGAACTGGAGGATTTACAACTCCTCGACTCAGTTGCACCCCGGACAAACTCGTCCGGCTTACCAGCTCCATCGTCAGTTGTCTTATCTCTGAAGTTTTTCGGCTGGAAGCCTTCATCAGGTCTAGCAGCTAGTGTCCTTCCTATCTTGTTAACCTCAATTGTGTTGTTTACTGCATTAACAGTAAAATTCATGGGGAGCAGGCCTGGTACGTTTGTTTCATCAGAATCAGTGGTAGTTTGCAATGAATGAAAATCAGAAACCACTTTAGGTGGCCTGATAGGAGTTCCTGACCCAAGATTTTCAACACCTGAAGCATCAAGTGATGCTTCACTTTGTTGGGTAGAAGATGAAAAGCAATGCAGTGAGCAACTTGAAGATCCAGAATCGTCAACTTGTGCAGTATCAGAACAAATTTTAGCTTCATCAGAAGAATGCTTCTCGACCTTATCATCACAAGCTGTTTCCACAACACATTTATTTTCCTTACCTGCATGCATTGAAGTTGCTGGCCGACAGTCATCCTTGTGACCTTGTCTCCAATGAATTATTTGACACTTAGCCGAACTACAAAGCAAGAAATGAATGCATTTTAATGAAAACGAGACCAGTCATATCAGAATTAAAAATGAGTTCCTAAACAAAGAAATCATCACAGCATATATTAACCCACAACATCCTACAGCTAAATTTAACAACTCAATTGTCAATACTCTTCGATACAATTCATGTCCTAAACTGACAATAAATTCCTCAATGTGAAACAAGCAGTGCATCAGAATTGGTAAAAAGGCCTTAATTTGAGGACATCTAAGTTGACATGATATGCCAGCTGTCAGGTTACACTAGTACCTTGTTCATGTTTCAGGATATATTCTTTCGGTGAGATATTCAAGGTAAATCTGCAAAAAATAACAAATTTTCAAATAATGTAATTCACCACAAGCATCTTGAGTTCCAGAGGTATTTCAAATCCTGGTGTCGTTATGCCACAAGTACTTAAATAACTTATATGGATAAAGATCAGCAACAACATCCACAATAAAATCTCCTACTTACGCTCTATTGTAGCTTTCTACCACTCTCAAGGTTTGACTCAGCCACAAAATTTGGTGATATCAGTAAGTACTGTGATAAAATGTTTGACTTCTATCAGAACTCTAAATGGAACAACGAAAAAAGGAAGAAGAAAATCAATTATTATGCATAAGCCATCATTTTAATGCCTAAACAAACATTAGAAATTGAATTTACAAGAATACCCAGAGACAGTTAGGTGAATTAATTTCTGGAATAATAAAATAAAAAGATATTTTTTATGATTCAAGAATTTATTTCTCACCAAAAGCACATATTTGAGCTAATCATACATCATGGTTCTGACACAATCTAACTTTGTCTATTAAGTCTCTAGCTTATATATTAGGTCAATAAAGTCAGGATCAACCGAAAGTTTGGTTTTGTTGACAAGTTTGCACAATTTGCAACATTATGATCTACTCCAAATTTCTCCTTGAATATAAGCATAATGAAAGAGCCCCACCAGCAAAAGGAATTAATGATGATATTCATAAATCCTTTTCCTGATTGGGACCAGTTAGTCCTATATACATCTTCCCTATAGAAAAAAGACACAACATTAAAACACTCTTTTTGATGCAATATTAGCTCCTGCATACCATCACTAAAATCTATAGCAACATGCTAAAACACTCATTTCAACTTCATATTAGTTCTGGCAGTCTATCACTAAAAATCTAACACAACATCTTTGTTACTCCATACTATATGGGACTAAATATTTCCCCAACCCATCTTTTTCTAGCTTCAATATAATCCAAAAAAAGATTAAAAAACAAAATATTCAAAAGCATCTGGTGCTCCATGATATTTGTGAACCTTGCTAAAAAGAGTACATGTGATATGAATGGACATGTCATTGGTCCAAAGAAAGCCTATTCTTGTAAAAAACCTTAAAATGCTGATTATATAAGCTATAGTGATGTCAATAGCATATTCCTACTTAATTAATTACAAGTCAATTAAATATAGGTAGGTGCAAGGTGCACACTGTACAAAGGGAAGACAAGAAGAGAAACAGCCAGCAACATAAATGACACCACGAAATAAATGAAAGAAAGACAATCATAGTCATAGTGCATATCAGATAATCTTATCCAGACATTAAGTCTGCATTTAATAGATATCTCACTCTTTCCTTGAGAAAAAAATACAACCCCGTCTCCTTGTAGTCACTACCATTTGAGACATTAGATTGATTCAGCACAAATCATACAGTGTATAGGACAACTGACTGCAAAGTCAACAAAAGAATGCAAATTGAGGTACCTCTTCATGCCTCCTTGCACATTATAAGTCAGGCATAGCTAGAGCCAACTGTCTTAACATAATGGGCTCGAGATAAAGAAACACACTAACACTCAACATCATTTTCTCTCATACTTTTGATGGCATACGAGGAAAAATTGTGACAAAATCAGTACAAAGTGCATTGCTGGTGTTGGCAGAAAAGATAACAAATTATTTCATGTGTCGTCCCTCATCAGGACTAAAGTTATTTGGCAACAACAATCATTTCCAAGCTAATTTACTAGGAACAAATTGGTTACCACATACAGTACATCAAGTAAACCCAACATAAAATTTTTTGCTTTATAAAAGTCAATTCAAATCTCTTAAGTTTGACCATAGCTAATAGTGAACTTGTTAATGAAATCTATAATTAGAAACTATCGAAGTTTTCAATGTTAAAAATAATCCTTTCATATAGTAAATGTAAATCCCAGCTTACATCAACATGAAAATATTTTCAATGGGTCCCACATCCGACGTGATGGTTCATTGTCATCATTCATTTGTTAACAGGAAACAACAAGCGCTCATCCCACCCCATATGGCCATTTGACAGCATATCCCAAAATTATTCTAGAATCTAACGCAAAACACCACATCCTCCAACGGAAACTCACCTCACCATCATTTCTTGCTTTCTTCACACGCAGAGGACCACTAATAACAGCGCAAATCACAAATGCAACTATATTCCATGTTTTCTCCTTCAACTCAACTTACCCGCCAACACTATTTTTTATTTATTATATTGGATTTTAAATGAAACCAAAAGGCTTTCAAATAGCTGTTCAGATATTCAAACCACACTCTGCTCTTATATCACTCAATTACCTAAATTTTAAGCATAAACTCAACATTGATCCATTTTAATATTCGAGTGATTTTAGAGTTAAATAGAAGCATCTATAGCTGATGGCCCTAAATTTTTCAATCAGAACATTAATCACTTCAACTATAAGCTTACATCCTAAAGAATCGTACAAAAACAATATCCAAGCAACTTACTCAACAAAATCGGAATACAAGCAAATCCGAATCCACAACCTAAAATACTCACCAGTATCTAACAGCTTTGCACTGAGAACACCTAGTAGAGGAGGGGCAACAGCAAACAGCACAGTAATACCGCCTTTCGAGCTGCGACGTTGGGGGCGGCGGAGGAGGAGGAGGAGAATTATATTCATCAACTGCTTGCTGCTTCTCAATTTCCGCCTCTTCTTCGGAAACCGTGGACACAAGCCTCAAAATCTCTTCCTTCTTGGCCGCCGCATTCCTCCACTTGTGGCGGACTACAAAACCAAAAAACAGCAAAATCGCGACGATTACTAGCATTGATTTCTGGTTTTCTCTGACCGAATCAACCAGCCCCGAGGATTACCACAGAACTCAAGAGGAACTCTAAGAACCGAATTTTCTTGCAATTCATAGAGATTCACAATTTGCAGTTGGACGCGGAGACACCGTCGGCCGGCTATGGCTGAGGCGAACGTGGGGGAGGGGGGTTAAAATTGGAAACGGAGGAAATTGAATTCACGTGTTTGACGAGTGACGAGTGGGCGACTGTCAGACCTGATGATTGCTTTCTCAAAGACTCGTAAACAGAGCCGAGACCGCAAAGAAAGTAAACTAAGCGAATGCGAACGTGCTTGGTTTGGTGGGAGTTTTAGCCAATCAGGGCTTTTCTTTTAACGTCTTTTTTCTATTTTAGGTTTTTATTTTTCTAGTTCATTTTTTTTATGATTATTATTATATATTTATATTAAAGTAAGCTGTTATGATTGTACTGACGGTTCAACTCAGATCAATTTTAAATTTCAAAAATTTTGACTACGTTTGGGGCAGTGGTTTTTGGTTGAATAATGTATGGTAAGCAGGGTTTTTTATTAAATATAATGTACGGAATTATATTGAAATAAGTTAACGTGATTATTTATAAAAATAATAATTATATTTTAAAATATAAATATAAATATATATGTAATATATATAGATATTAATATATATAAAAAATTTTAAAATTTAAATTTAAATAAAAATATTGTTGACGATATATTCGATAGTTTGCGGTTTTGAAACGATGTTTTGATATTAAAAATTGAATACCAAACATAACCTTTATGGTTTTTTTTAAAGCAATATGTCTTTAATTAATGTTTAAATTGACATATTAAATTTGATTAATCCAATATATTAATTTTGTTGTATTAAATCATTATATATTTAAAGATTGTTGAACTTAAAAGAAAGAAAACTTAACATTTAATTTAGTGTCTTAGATTTACCCAATTAAGTCTCTTAATTTTAGTCACATGGCTAAAAGAATATAATATTTTAGAAAGGAAAAATCAAAAATATTGTACTTCGGTAAAAAGGTCTTTTCAACAATAAATTATATGTCACAATTAAATTTTGAATCTTTTTTTAAGCATTTGGTTTCTTGGTTGTTAGTAAAATTATTTTTATTCTTCCTACCATAAATAACGATTTAAATTTTGAGTCTAGCTTATATACTTATTATATATTAATTGTTTCTTGAATTTGATAATTGATAATCAATAGCATAGCTATTATATCATGGGTTGGGAGTCTTTGACCCATATTGGTTAATATTGTTTGAATATTATTCTAGATTTTTAATTAAGTTAAAGTTTTTATTGATTGTTTTTAGTGTTTCGAGCCATTTTTTATTAATTATGAATACAGTGGCTGAAAATTATTCCTGTATATAATCCTGCTTAATTCAATTAAGTAATAGTAATTATTGAATTTCTATTGTTAGACCATGTATGACATGAACAGGCCAACTAATAATTGTTTAACCTAATCTAGTTCATATCAATTATTTATAAATAATACCTAATGAATAATAATAAATGACAATTGGGTAACTAAGGAAAGAACCAATTCTGTTTTCTTTTAGCCAGATGATTTTATATTCTTGAGAAATGCTTAAATAATGTAGTAAATTAAGCCAATAATCAAAATTAACTATAATTTTGGCTACAACTAATGAAGATAAATTTAACATAAACCAGCCATACTCACAAGTCAAAAAGCATTCACTTCGTCTTCCCAAATTGTATAGTCATATTGCAGTTTTTTTTTTGAACCCTAGTTGCTGGTTTTCACCAAAATTTTTTTATTAAGAAAAAAATAAAAAATAAAATATAGAATGTTAAAATGTCAATTTTAATACTAGCTTATTTATCATATTTTTTATTGCCTTGTTAATTTTGTAGGCACGGTAATATGCTTGCCTTGTTTCCTATTTGTTCAGGCATTTTTTCACGTTTTCGGTTTATTTTTAATTTTTGGCCATGTTATTTTTAAATATTTTTTAAGATATTTTATATAGATGAATTTCTATTTATCATTTTTTTTATGAACTTAAACATTTCCAAATATTTCTCTTTAACAAAAAATTTTCTTATCCTCAATGGCATTATATCTGTAAGTATCGCATGATTAGTTGAAATCCAAATTCAAATTTCTTAAACAAATTTAAATTAATTTGACTCCAAATATTCTTTGATGGAACCACGACTTTAAATTTTTAATTAATCTCTGTTTAACGTTTAGCATGCCATTTCACTTGTGTGTGTGTGTGTGTGTGTGTGTGTGTCCTTGTTACTGTCATAAATTCATTATGTTAATGTTTTTTTTTTTTTTCCTCTAAAGTCTTCTTCCTTTAAGTTTATTTTTTCATTATTTTTTTTAATCCCTTTTAAATAAGAACTTTCCTTTAGGTAAGAACTTGTAAGTGTTAGCTATACATACTTTTCATATCTGTTGAGACAAGAAATTTAATGATATAGAATATAATAGTATCTTTTATGTTGTTTCCCTTGACGAGACTTTTCCCGTCGGCTTCAACGTAAATATTGCTAATTCTGTTGAACAACTTCAAATTAAAAAATGGCGAGAGTGGATCCAATTTGATGAACTATAAATAAATATAATGATATTAAACAAAAAAAAAAAATCATAACTTTAAATGACTAAATCGCATCATCACCTTCCAAATCCTCAACATCATTTATTTTTATTAACAAAAATCCCGATATATTTGCAAACAAATACAGGAAATGATATTATATTTTTTCTTGATGATGTAAAATAATTTCCATGACAATAATAATTTGTTTTGTGCAACATATTCGTACACTAGTTTTTTTTATTATTATTATTTAACTCGTGATTATTTTACCCGACATCGGCTAGAGCTAGCACAAGTATACCTACATTCGCATGTATTTTTTATTTGTTGGGGTTTATTTAGTTGTCACGAATAACACGATTATGTTATTTAATTTGAAATCAATTTTTAAATGTGGGTGACAACGATTCCTTTCTCAAAATGATTAAGATATAAAATTACACTTGAAATCGTAGTGACAATTACTCCACGGGATTGTACATTTAACATGCTAATAATTCCAATTTTCGCATAAGCCCTTTTTATAGATTTATTGATTTTCTAAAAATATGGTATCGAATTAATAAAGCAAAGAGAGAATCGGAATGATTTTTTCTCGGACATAAATTTATGAAATGATTAAATATTTTATCGTAATCTAACGTGTTGCATTAAATTATTAAGAGCACTACGAAAAATTCGAAAAATTCCAAGAAATGCATAGTATTCATGTGATAAGGCACAAAAGGAGAAAATTGAATTAATTCAAATATACGTACATATATATGTATATATCTCGAGGCTTTTTCACAATATTGGATCTCAATTAACATGTGGGCCATTGTTTGTGTAGCTAAAAAAATTGATTTTAGAGGGGCATTACCACATCACCTCTATTTTCTTATAATGGACTTGTGAAGTTATTGAAAATTGATCATTTTGATGAAAATTTTACCATAAGTCAATGAATAATTAGAATAGTTTTCTTAGTCTATCCTACTTACGATATATAAATCAAAATTAGATAAAAAGAAAATTATATTTAGGGAATTAAAAAATAAAACTAAATCTATACTCAACAACTACATGCATTTATATTTTATTATCTATACTATATCATGATACCAATAGTTTTTTTTGTAACATAAGGTGAATTTACACAATTATTCGTTCTTTCTATCATCTGTTTTTTATCTCTTTTTATCTAACTTAAAATATATATTTATATTTCCTTTCAAATATTATCATTTTTAAAATTCTCTTAATCTTTTATCACTTGTTTATTATAAATTTTTTCACACAATATAAAATCACATATTTTTTTTATTTTAATTATTTTTTAACTTATCATTTTAGTTTATGTTTTCTCTGAAATTTTTTCCTTTTTATTAAAATTCTTTTGATATTTCTTTACTTTATTATTTTAAATATTCTTTATGCTTTACTATTAAATAATTTTTTATTAATTAAAATATAATAATTTTATAATTTATAAATCAATCTACGGATACATAGAGCAAACAAATTTTATTAGTTACTACTAGTTGAATTTGCATTTAATTTTTTGAATAAATGTCATTTTTAAATATCTTGTTTAATTATTTATGTCATTAGTGTCAAGTTGAAGTATACATTTTACATTATAAGTAACTATTTTGATAAAATAAAATTTTATATTATTAAATAGATTAAATAATATTCAAAAAACTCGTGTCATGCACATATTTTTCACAAGTAAATATAAAGTATTGAACTAATGCATTTAATAAAATAACTGGCACCTCAAAATTATTTACTCTTAAAATGCAACTACGTGGGTTTTTTTTTAATTCTTAAAAAATTAGTAATTTAACATGAGGAATTTGCAAAATGACATCAACTTAAGGCAATTTTTTTAAACTAAATCGGTATTAAATCAAAGAATTAATTCGGCCATTGAATTATAGATTCAATCCATTCAACCGTTTTTAAAAAATTAATTATTTTAAATTATATAATATCATATATACACGTATAATAATATTAAATCAATTTTATAAATTAAATTCAAACCCATTTATTAAGATATTAAATGATAAGTTTTAAATATAGCATTGAAAACTTAATAATTCAATATGAATAAAAAAATTAAAAAATTAAATGAAATTCAAAGTAAAAATATAATTATTGAGAAATTAGTTTTTTAAAATAAAAATAACACAATTAGTTTCAAGATGTAATATTTATTTTTAAAAAATCAATAAAATAATTAAATAAATAAAAGTCAAATAAAAAATAGGTTGTGAAATGTGTGTATAATAGTAAATTATTTAGGAGTAAAAATATCCATAAGAAAGCTTAAAAAGTAATTTATTTATTTATTTTTTAAAATGTAATTTTTAAAATTTTTATCCATAAAAAATATCAAAATCGCTTTTAATCAATTCAACCCGAGTTTAATTGGGTTTGACCAATTCTTACAATTCATTTGATGAGCACTACACGTGACACAATCAGATGGAAAAACTGACCGGTACTTGATTGATCGACGGGCCCTATCAGTCCAATTTTAAAACGTTGACTCGAGGACGTCGAGTTGTGTAGCAATTTATAAAAATAAAGACGTCATCCCGACTTGTGAGACGTTGGAATGACATCACAAAGATAAAAAAAAAATAAATAAATAAAATAAAGAAGGAATGAGAATCAGCCAACGTTAACTTTCCAGTGCTCTGTCCAAAAATTTAATTCAATTCTTTGCAGTGGTGTGTCCAAAATTTTTGGATTATGCTAAATGAAATTCAATTACCACAAATCAGATGAGGGTTTTGGGATGATTTACAGAATAGGGCCGTGCGAGAGGGGCTATGGGGACTGAAAACGGCGGCGGGGATGGAGGGTGAAGGCGGCCGACGAGGGCGGTGGACGGCTGGACAACGATAGCAGAGGAGGGGAGGCGAAGCAGAAAAAGACGTCAGTGCGTGGGATTGTGAAGAAGAAGATCAACAGGATCTGGGGAGGGGCTTGCGTGAGGTTAGGCTTTGTTTGCTTGGTGCAATTGCAAGGGTTAGGATTGGGGTGGGCTTTGTTTTAGTTAATCAGAATTTGGTAGAAAAATATGTGGAAAAATTCTTAATTATTTAGTTAGCATATTATTCGGTAGGATTAATTTAATATTAGTTATATAAGATTATTTAGAATATTATTGAATTGTAAGATCACTTATGCGTAATTTAAAATTAGTTTGAGTAAAATATGCAAGGTTAAATAAATATCCAAAATTACATAAAATATGTAATGTTAAATAAAATAATATGTAATATTAAAAGACAAGATTGAAACGCTTAAAAGTACAATGAAATATTAAATTTAGTTCAAATACCTAATAATAAGTTGGCATTAATTTTGTTAGATTACGTTAAAAATTATAAAAATGTACAGTTAATTAAAATAAAACTAAACTTAAATGGAACAAGGTTTTGTAGATTCCCGGAATAACGTCATCTCTATTGGTCCTGTATTTTTTTTTTTTTTCTTTTTTATCAAATATAAGCGAGTTTTCTCTTTTTTGTTTTAAATATCGTCTGATGTGCTGACGTGAGCTCGACGTTTTGGCTTCGAGTTGGTATAATTTCACAAATCTACGAAGGTGGTCATTTTATGAATTTGTTATTTTTTTGGAATAAAAAATAAAAATTTAAATTATGTTCGTTATTAATTTAATTAAAATAATATACACACGTTAATTATTATTATTTTTTTCTAATAAAAATAAAATTGTTTAAATTTGAAGGTTTATGAAAATTTTTAAAAAATGACATTGGCACACAAGAGGAGTTAATTGAAGGACGTAATAATGTGCGACCAAATTTAGAGCTTTAGCTTTAATATACAAGTATAAATAGAAATGAAAGAGAGATTGTTGAAACTTGTGAAATAAAAATTTTCGTTCCATTCTTTAAATTAAATGACATTAAGAGAAAAAATTAAGGGTATTTTAGAAATGATATCAAATGCCCAAAGAAACTCTTGTGAATTTTAAAATAGTATAGATATGCCTTTCTACCGCTCCCAAGGTGCAGAAAGAAAGAAAATTTGATAAAAAAATGTTGCCATTGGATGGAAGCAATCCCGCAATAGGTAGCATTACACTTGATGCAGGGCAAATTGGTCCATGGATGAATGTGGCAAAGTTGAATATTTAATACTTGTCGATCATTGTCAGGCTTCCATATCAAAAGGCTTGTTTTTCCTTGATATCTTGTCTAGTGCATGTCCATGCAGATTGCACTTTTGTTTCTAGTAAGGGGCGGGCTATCTTATGTTGTACTCTGCACTTCAACTCATGTACTCGCACTTTTTTGTCCTTTCCACTCCCTTATGTCCATCTTACATCTGTGTTAAATTGTGATATTTATCCCTTGACGTTCGTATTTTGTGTTGTCTAACCAGAGTGAATTTTGGGTTGTTATTTTTTTAAAATTAATACTGTGGATGCCTTGGTCCGACAGTACTATTTTAAATGGTGGGGTGGGGGGTGATGATGAGCTTGTTCTTAATTATTAATTGTAGATATGATTATTCTCAGATTATGTTCTATCATTTTTTAATTAATAAAATGGGAAAATTGAGATTTATCTAAATCTAGCAAGAAGACCTACCCTTAACCCCATTTCAGGCTTTAACACGAATCAAGAATGACCCAAAGTTGCCCCCACCGACTACTGCGGAAATTGTTGCGAGGAAAATAATGATGTGAGGGTCACTTTTTTTTGATAAAATGAGAAAAGTTGGCTCGCAAGTTTTCGATTGAGTGAAGGTCTAGATGAGATCAAAATTGTTTGAGCTCGAGTCGATCTTTCATCCTGATAAGAGACTTGACTCATTTTACAATCCTAATTCTTCTCGTACTTCCAAAATTTTGTGAATTAATGCATTTGCTTTTTTATTTTTTATTCTAAGATTGTTTTAATTTGACTAACATTTTAATGGAGATGAGATGAAGTTGTTCTTAATTAGTAATTGTAGCTGTGACTATTCTAAGTTGTTAGAGTATCTTCTATCAAATTTTTTAGAGGTAAAACATGAAAAATAAGATTTATTTAAGAGAGTGTTAATTGTTGAGTTTATAGACTTTTCAAAATATTTTATAAGATATTTGGAAGTTTATAAACTCTATAAAAGATTCTAACAATTTTTTAATAAAAGTGTTTATAAGCTCTTCATATAAGATACTTGTAGCTTATATAAATTTTTTTAAATAAGCTGCATTTTCTCAATTTATTTTTAGTCATCTTATAACCTATTTCAATATATATATATATATATATATATTAAAAATTGTATAAATATATTCATTTACATTATCTCAATGATATACTAAAAAATTATAATTAATTATGATTATACATTTAAACAAAATCTTACAAGATAATCTTATCATTTCCATCCCAAGCTTGTTTATTTTTAAAATAAGATATATAAATTTATAAGTTACATAATATTATAAATTATTAAAAATAAACTTAGCCAAACACCCTCTAAATTAGGTTAGAAGAAAACGCGGATGAAGCATGACCATTGTGGTAATTATATATATATAAGGGAAATTATTTCTCTGCCCTTTATATTCTTTTGGAAATTATATATTTATAAGGGAAATAGTCGTATTAGGTACATGACACTGACTCTAAAGAATATACTCCATGCCATAGAATTGTGTTTAGAGGGCAATGCTTTTAATCTTAGTTAAAATGCCGGGCAAAGAATTTCAAGGGACAGACGGACAGTAGCACTTCTTGGGGAAAATAGTCATATTAGGAACTTGGCATGAGGAATATGTGACATCCTACAGAAATAATGTTGAGAGGGAAACGCTTTCGACCTTATAAAGAGAACCCCAACATTACAGAAAAGAAGCAAAGACGAGAGGCAATGAAGATATCTGAAATGAGTGGTTCTGAACGAAGCCATGCTTCTTCTTCTTCCAACTACAAGCTCAAGCAGAGGATTCCCTGGGAGACAGAAAACCCTTTTCAAGAAGAGGCCGTGGGTGAGCCATGACAGAAAGAAAAAGACAACCAGTGATCTTTGTAGTTTTGAAGGAGTCGAGACATCTGCCATGAAGCGAGCGAGAATCTCTCACAGCAGTTCCCCAGTTTTTTGAAGCTCATGATCAGATCTCATGTCAGCGGTGCATTCTGGTTGGGACTACTGAGAAAATTCTGCCATTATCTTCCCGAGCACGACCAAACAGATTAGTGTAGGTGGATGAAAATGAACAAGAACACAACTCGAAATACTTGGTGGGTAGAAATGTGCTAAGTGGCGGATGGAGAGGTTTCGCCATTGCTCACAATCAGCTTGATGGAGACGTCCTAGTTTTCCAGCTGACGGAGCGATCCAAGTTTAAGGTCTATATTGTCAGAGCAAGAACATTGCAGAAGTTAGTTGCGGACGTGACGCTTCAAAATTTAGAATTTCACGCCGCCAATCCAATTGGTAAAACAATCATGGGTCAGCCCCTCAGGTTTGAAGACGTGAAAAGCATTGAAGACTTCAGCATCAACGTTGGTGGCCTAATTCCTTGACTCCAAGTTATCAATGCATCTTAGGACAAAGTATTATGAGCTGTGTCGCAGCCAAAACATACTTCTTCACGACAATCTTGTGCCGGGACTTAACAACGACAAGTTGCTAGAATGATCTCTGAGATGATCAACATAGCCGATGCAATCAGAACAATCAACTCCACTACACCTCCTAGTCACTTAGAAAATTGGGACAAAACCCTGAAAGCTTTTGAGGATTTAGACGTGGCGGTGGGATTCCTGCGTGCCCGGATACATGAGCTGCTGAGTCTTTCTCGTGAATTCCATGCCGGTATTGATTTTCAAGTCATTATTGAATCGAACAAAACTAAGAGAGCTGCTGCAGAAGACGAGATGAGAGATCTCAGGGTGAAACTCTCAAACGTCGAAAAGTTGATGCCAAGCCCCGATGCTGACATTTATGCTCTTAACGTAAAAATTGAGGAGCAGTCCCTTGTGTTTAAGGAGGTCGCTGGTGCCCCGCGGCGAAATAATTAAAGCTCTCTTACGTGTTTCGGATGGCCAGTAATTTTTGTTATGTTACATTGTCGCACTGCCAGCAATACAAGTTTATAGTGTAGTCTCAAAGATCAGTGTAAAACAGAATTGAAGATGTCTCACTTAGGGAAAAAGTTGACATGGCTTGTATATAAGTTCTGAAGGTACTTGTGTATGCTATTCATTTATGGACAAAAAGAAAAACCTTTCTTAAATATTCCAACTAACTAATTCAGCTAAAGGGAAAGACATTTTAAGTACGTCATCTGTGAAAAAAAAACACCAGTCAATTATTTTGGATTTGTCTACGTTTCCAATATTTGTTTCAAGAATTTTGTTAATAAATCAAGCTACTAAACCAGAAATAATGATTTTGAGATTAATCAAGTTTGAGTTCAAACTTAGATAATTTTTTAACTTAATCTCTTTACTTAAATAAGTCGAGTTTGAATTGCTACATGAGTTCGACTATTATTAACATGCATTACATGATTATCAACTGGGGCAATGCCCAACAATATCATTTCCAGATTAATTGCCTATAAAGGCCACAAAATTTTCTGCTATAACCTACAAAAATTCAAGAAACTATACATAAGAAAAAAATTTTCAATCATGTCCCAACTTTGATATTTCAGTTTCCAAATAAGCAATCATGCTTTGACTCATCGAAACTGTGACAATTTAAAAATGGGATATTCAATTACTAAGTTTTAATCATGTCTTTAAAGTATCACTACCAAAATGTATGAGGATAGGGACATCAAATTGAAATAGTTTTTTTATCCATCTCAAATTGGAACAAATTTGAGTCGAGACAGTAAGTAGGAACTGTATCAAATCCGTCCCTAAAGGCGTCCCTGAAATGGACTTCAAGGATGTGCAGACATACTGTCGCAAATCCATTCCTATTATCGACGGTAGTATGGGCCATCTTAAATTTTAAGTTGGAATTTTGGAAGCCCTCTTTATTTGGGATGGGACCATGTGAACAATATCAAAATTTGAGATGGTTTAACACTACTGTCACAATTTGAGATGGCTAGTTAGTCCGTCTTAGATATTTAACACAGTATTTTACAAACCATCCCAAATGGTGATTGTTTTAATTTTTTTATCCTTGATTCGGAGATGGGTATGAAAATGTTTTTTCTATTCTAAAACAAGTTCCACTATGTTGTTCCAATTGTCCTTGATTTGGAGATGGTTTTTGTTTCCATCCCAGATTAGGGACGGTTTTTTCAGTTACCATCTCAATTTTAGATGACTTTTTTAACCATCCCAAATTTTGAGATGGTTTTTTCTGTCCGTCCTAGTTTAGGACAAATTTGGGACGGTTTTGAACCTTCCCAATCTATGAAATAAGTTGAAATCCCTAATCATCATTAATTATTTGAAACACAAACCATTTTATCCATACTTGTTACATGCTATGAAAGAGGCCATTTCTCACACAGGTACTTTAGATTACTATACTTCTATCCATTATTTGTTTTATTTTGGGTACTTGCTTGTTTTTAATTTGGTATTATATAGATATATACACAAACACACACACACATATAGGCATATATGTGAGATGATGATGGGAAAAAATGAGGATAAGGATAGGGTGAAGAATGTTGTTGTTGGCCCACTTTGTGGGTGCATGCTAGCTTTATAATATTGCACTCATAATTTGTGAAATTTAATATTTACACTCATATATATTGAATAATATATGCTGCTAATCTAGATATCGGTAACTATTGAATAATGTGAAGCTGAATTTTTGCATTATGTAATTAGCAAATTTCTTGATGTTGAAGGTTTTCAAGGAGAGAGAAAATGCTTAGAGAAATAAGGGGGTGGATGAATGAAAAAAATTTGCCAAGATAGCAAGCTTTGAGACCAAAATTTGTGAATGGAGTGAATCAGTTCGTGGAATAGGTGAGTGCTCAGTATGACGACATGGATACGAGCAAGATTAGATGTCCATGCATTCAATGTAGGAATAACAAATTTTTGGAATCAAATGAAGTTAAGGTTCACTTGTTCAAAAAGGGTTTCTATAGTAATTATTTTAATTAGACAAGACATGGCGAAGCCCCTATTAACGATTTATTTCAAGAAAATAGTACTCCGTTTGCAAGCTCAAGCATACAAGAAGTAGGGTGGAATTAGAAAGATGGCATGGTATACGATGTAGTTGGTTGTTGTGATGGGGCCAAGTGTAGGAGGTGTGGGACCATTAATTGTATAGGAGGCACCTTATGATGATGGTGAGATGGGCACAAGTGCGGTGGGGAGGGGGGGAGGGACAAATGTCGTGGGCTTGAGTAACGAATTTTTTAATGTTCCTTAGGCAATGGATCAACTGTTTTATAATGGATCTCTCAACTATTAACATTGGCAAGATTGGTAAATATTAAGACAGAATATAACATGTTATAGAGTTCTTATGATGACATATGTAATCTAATTGGGGATATTTTGCTTAGTGGTGATAGAATGCCAGTAAATTTCTATAATACTAAGTGGTTGATCAAAAAGTTAGGACTTTTTGTGATGAAAATTGATTATTATAGGGCCAAATGTATGTTGTTCTGGAGATGTGATGGGGGTATTAAAAATTGCAATACTCTATAGAGAAGCAAAATACAAAATAAGGCGTGGCTATTCATTGCATGAGAAATGAGTTCCACATGAGTATTATTTGTCTTTGATTCTTAAACTACAGTGATTATATCCTCCACAGCAATTGTAGAGCACATGACATAGCATGTGCATCATAACACTGCTTATGGGTGTATGTGCCACCTTTCAAATGTTGAGGCATGGAAATACTTTGACAAAATATATCCAAATTTTGCTATTAACCCATGAAGCTTGCATCTAAGGCTGTGTGTTGTTGGCATTGCACCATTCGGGTTATATGGTCAGACACACTCATGTTGATTTGTGATTGTCACAAGGTATAACATGTCCTTAAAAATGTGCATGACCTCTCCATACATGTTTCTCACAGTGATGACTCTTGGTCTTACAAACTCGAAGAGATTAATAGATGTGTACCTTCAACCCCTTATTAACTAGTTATTGCAATTGTGGTGTGAGGGTGACATATGATGTCCATACGAATTCATATTTCAAAATTTAGGTGCAGCTTATTTCAAAATTTAGTCTCTACTGTAAGTGACTTTTTTTGATTCCATGGAGCACCTTATTATCTACCTATCATGGGAGGTGCTTTCAAGAGGACCGATATAGTACAAATAGATGTATCTTTTTGAGAGGTAAGTACGCGATGCATTGAGTAGTGGATATATCTTCGACCTTACAATATTTATATATCAACTATGGTTGTGACATGTTTTTACAAAGTTTGAAGAAGAAAGTGAAGAATAAGGCACATGTAGGGACATTTATGTAGAGGCGTATATAGTCGAGGAGATTACTACCTTAGCCATTCTATTTCAAGTCAAACGTTGCATCTAGGCACATAAGGCCACTCCATGACACGGCCATGTCCAGCTTAATTTTGGTACCCCAATTCTCCATTTTTAACTACCCTGGCAAATCTTTCAAAAAGCTAACTCTGAGGCTTCTTTTTGATGAGGAGCACCATGTAGCTAAGACCTATGAACTGCTGAACTCTTCAAAAGTGGGCCCACTATATAGGTGAATCCTAGATGGTCTTCTAATGACAACTTGTGCATTGTCATGCCTCTGTAAAACATGTTATGATATGTAGATTTGCAGGATGTTTGCTAACCACTATGAGGATGGAGCAATTGACATAGACGGGGTGTACGCTCATTATTTTGTCATATAGTTTAAAGAATTTTTGAGTTTTTGTCAAATATTCGATTGCCATGCTTGCAATGAATTTATTCATATAATTTTAGTTTCATTGTAGCACCATCTGTGTAAGTATTGGATAAGAACAATAACTCCCCAAAACTTATGCTCCATAGTTGAGTGAGGGGACCCTTTAGCTACGCGACAACTATGAATGTATATACGATGAATGGGTTCAAGTGTCACACCACAACTTATGAGCAAAGTCATCCAACTTAAAACTACGGTGTTTGTGTGTCTAGTTCATCCCATGAAAATTGAGAATATGACTTTTATGGATTGGTAGAAGAAATCTTACAACTTGAACGCATAGATCTACCTGATATGAGAGTAGTTTTGTTTAAGTGTTGGTAGGTTAATCCCTTAAGAGGCCAAAGAGTGCACCTAAAGTACCAACTCGTGGAACTGAACCACAAGAGAGTATACTGAAAGAATCAACTATTTATATTGGCACAACAAGCTATCCAAGTTTACTACATCAAATATCCTACTATAAGGTCAAGTCGAGTTAATTGGCAAGTGGTTTGCAAAACAAAGGCCAGGGCAATGGTGGGAAGATTTACTATATTAGCTCGATATGGAGTACTCGCCCTACATAGACAGAAGGAATACAAGTGTTCGATGACCTTAATGAGGTAGTCCACGAGGAAGAGGCTGATGGGATAAGTTTTGAGTCATACATAAGCACATTAGATGATAACTACAGCTCGAGATATGAATAATTTAGGATATGCCATTTTCATGTCTGGTTCAATTATGTCAAAGTAATGAACACCAAAGCGATGTACACTAATATGTAACAATCATTTGACAATAACAAAAAGAAGACAACATTACTGTGCATTACAATGTGACATAATGTTGCTGTGTACTATTTGTCATACAAAACGATAGGGAAATAAGCATATATACAACTAACTAATCCCTACCCTATGCATTAGTTGCAGTTGTAGAGCCATCTTTTAGAAATGAGAAGGGAACCTAAGGCTCGACATGCCTGGGTGGGTGTGGATCCTGTGCCCTAATAGCTCAGTCCTTCGCCTTATCCCTAGTGGCCATGTAGAACATGAAGTGATGTAACTAGGTGGCAACATGTGTTTGCCATCACTCCATGCGGTCTATTTAGGCATGAAATTCATGGAACTCCATAAAAAGTCTTGCCTTAGCTGGTTAATCTAGACCTGAAAAGATTCGATGGCATTGTCCCCACCTGCCTATAGCTGCAGTGGTGGAGGTTATGTTTAAGGGTCATCTACCAAGGCCTGTGACTCCTCGTCTAGCTAAGGTAGTTTTGGAAGAAGCTGTGGTTGTAAGGGAAAACACATCATGGCTTGTGGTGGGCGAGTCTCCTCAATGGTATTGACCACGACACCGTCAGCCAAACAGAGCTATGTAATAAGGGTGAACACGCCATAGAGACTCACATTGGTTACAAGAACATGGCTTTAAGCCACGTTGGATCAACCTCCTAACATTAAATTACGGCCTCTCTAGGATGGCATATAGGATCATTGCACGCTTCTTACTAATAGTGGCATGATGGTTAATGGGTCTTAATCTTGTAGCAATGAAATACCACCACACTTTCTTGATGTTGTCCAGTCCGGCTATGTTGAAAGAAGTAATGAAATTTGGCAACTGTTCGGATGTGTTCCAATACTTTGCCTTTGGATGAACTCTATGTGCCATATCATTAAGTGCCCTAGGGCAATCCATCAACTATAAAAACCCAGCACTACCCCTGCAATTTGGAATGTGAAGGAACCTGTTGATCCTCCACATTGTGATGTCCATGTGTTGACCCTATACATATACTCAATTTGCATTAATGTCATTAGCAAAGTTAGTGTAGAATTCCTTCGCATGGGGCACTACAACCTCATCAGTGAAGTACTGAGTGAAGGTGGCCTATTCCTTATCAGGAAGAGTAGAAGTGGTCTAATCACTTCGTCGTATAATGTTAGCTAGCCCACGCTTTAACACGAGAGATTGGTGCTTTGCAGTCTCTTTAAGTCGATTAGCTGCCTCAACACTGATGTGCTTATGTGAATCATATGACGGAGTTGCTTGCCTTGTCCTCGCCATTATGTCAAACCACACCATAATCTGTTTACAATTAAACCATTCCCATTCTACGGGTGATGACATTCCCATAATGAGAAAGCAATAATAGAGGGCATTCCATGGCAAATTCACAGTCCAGAAGGAGCATTTTAACAATGACAATCCAACATTAACAATGAATCAACACAAGAATTCTTAGCCAAATTCCCAAGGCAACATTGCTCTCCATTATAATGACAATGTCAATGTAGCAACAAAAGCATGACATTCCAACAATGCAAGTGAACGTCGAATCCTAATTGTAAATTCACTTTCTGTGTTTATGATCCAAATTACAACCCACTTACTTCTTCCATAACTTAATGACATGAAAAATAACTCTGTATTGAATTGCACAGAACCACAATGCTCACTTGAATGAACAAATATTCATTTAGATATTGTATCAAACATCTGGCATATAAACATATTCAATATAATCTACTATCATCACAAACGCTATCAAACATGCCATCACAATTAAATGTGTCCCAAGCTCTCATCAAACACAACCTAAATCTTAATTTCTAAGTTGGATGGGTTAAAAAATCACTAATTAATCATACTATTGAAAAATCAAAAACCTTGCAAGCATGTGGGGAAAATGATTTATGACAATTCAATTCATCACCAAATGATATGATTTCAGAAAGAATAGCAAATTGATTTTCTAACCCAAAAATTCTTACAAAACAGGAGTAATGCCACCGAAATTACCACAGAAACCAATCTCTAAAGATAAAGAGGTTGCCAAACAGGAGTATTCTGGCTCTAAAAAAATAGGTACAAAGCCTTTAACCTGGTATGGTGCCGTGGTTAAAGAAGAAGAAGAATTGAAGGACACAACTCAATCTGAGTTCTTCGTTCCAGAGTTACAAAAGCTTTTCATTGCTTTTTGCCAATCTCAAATATACAAAAAACCCTCTCAAAAAAGAGTAACTCCAGTGAGACTTTTGAAAAGCTTAACAGCTCGATCACCACCTTAAATACCTTTAAACCACTTGCCAAAGATGAACTTGAAGCTAAGATTTCTAGTTCCAATTTTTCCCAAAAATCCTAAGGTGCTAAGTATTTTATCAAACCAATCTACCAAAATATTATTCCACTTGAAAAAGGATTCCCATTCAAAAATGTATTTGACTGCGCTCAAAAATATTTTGAAAATTTTCTCTTTATCCCAATTGATCCCACAAAGATTGCCAAATTTTGTCAAACCATCCTAAAAGTAACACAGCCTGTTACTATCATTCACGATAGGAATATACCGAGACAACAAACCCCTTCATACTTCTTTGTAAAAATCCATAAGGTTATTTCTCCCTTAGCATAGACTTGTGAAGACCTTGCTAGACCAATTACAGTGCAGAACCAAAATGAGAAAAATGAACCATGTGAAATTGCCTTCAGTTACTAGGACTATCAACAGGCCTAGTACAATGTCTTTCTTATTCAAAATCTAAAATATTCTCATACTTGGCTCATCTTTTTCAAAGAAAGTGAGCCCATAGCCTCTTTTCTAAATTGGTGGAATTTTTAATAGGCCTGTTTTGGGTTAATTGAGGATATTATTGTTAGACCACTCCCTCAAGCCTACAAAATCTTCAAAACCCATTTTATGTCGATACTTGAAGAAGCAAGATTCCCACCTTTGGCAACCCTTTGCTTCAAAAAATATCAGTCATAGGTACTCTACTAGTATTTTGATATCCACAAACAAAATGGCATTTATTTCCTTAGGAAAAATTTCAAAAATACGTATGTGGGAAAAGTTCCAGGCAACGGGTCACCTCTTACCCGAAGGGATGAAGACTTTCCTCGAAATTGGCTCCCAGCAAAATACAAGGCAAGTAGAATTTCTTGCATAAAAATCAAAGATGCAGTCTATGATTGCAGCAACAAAACACTAGAAGAAGTTACAAAAATCCTAACCCAGTTCACACCCAAAGAAGAAGTTGGATTATCAAAAAACCCTGAAGACTTTCATTCCTCAATCGTTGAGGAAGATGATGCTACTCCTGATTTCAAAGTATTTGGAAATTCAAGATTTTGAAAAAAAAAATAGAGAGAGAGAGGTACTATTCACAGATACTGTTCAAAGATACGACAACTACTATTTAAAGATACGTCGACCGACAGAGATCACTGTGTAGTTGCTATTCATCCTTCCAAAAATGCATTCCAGGCGTCTATAAAAAGAAGTAAAGAACCATTTAAAGAGGCAAGCCTTTTTTCAACAAGCTTCTCTTAAGCAATTCTGGCCTCAAGTTCCATAAGATTTAAAGCTCTCAGCAAAAATAGTCCTATAATAATTAGGTTAGATATGATTCACCCTTATTCTTCTTATCTTCTAAACACTTTCCCAAAATTCTTACTTATAGAGAAAGAGGTGGAAGATACTCCAGAGGTATCTCAAATTGCTAAAAATTTTAACATTATTTAATTTCAAAAGGTTTATATCAAGAATAACTTGATTTTTTATAAATATTTTGTAATTGTTTGGTATATGGGTTGAAAACCTTGCTGATCTTTTTGGGTTTGATAGGTGTAACAACACTACGTACCAAATAAAATCTTTATATACAAATATTTATGTTATATTTATGCTTAAATACTTGGTTATTTACCTTTTTATGGATATGGTCGGCGTAGCTGCCTAATTCAAATATATTTCATTCATATAGTCGGTATAACCGTATGATATATATATATATATATATATCCTAATTTATATCAAATTCATAGTCATAGGATCTAATTTTTCATAACCATGCCAATAGAAACACATAAATGGATGATATCCTCACTAACGACGAGCCAACCTTAAAATCCATCTTATGGCCGATCTAATTTCTACCAATTAGCCTATTTAATGATGCAAGAACCACTTAACATACAATATGATTGTTAGTAAATTTTCCATTAGGGGTATTAATAAATCAAATTACTCAATCCAAATTTGATTATAATTGATAATATTTCTAAGTCAAATTAAGTTTGAATTTAAATTACGACATTTGTTTTAATTCAATTCAAACACAAACTTTAGTTTGCTTTTGAATTTTAAAAAATTAAAATAAATAAAATTTAAATAATTATCAAGATAAGGTGTTAATTAAGTTCAACTTATTAATATCCCAATTTCCTATCCCAACTTTTCTCATGAAAATAATTGAACCCCAGGCCAGTTGGCGACCAAAAATTTGGGTCCACACGAAAATTTTCGCCTCAAATTAATCATCCACGTGCTAGATGCCTAAACAGACGCTGCCCCCATATGACTTTGGATTTGTTTTCTTTTAAATAATTTTGCGATGAAATAACGTATAGGAAACGTGTTATGGTTTAAGCAATTTAGTGCATTCGAGAATCTGAATGCAGCGGAAAGAAAAACGTATGATGGTTAGACAATTATATTGCTTTTGTCGGCGGCGATCACATTCACAGATGAACCTGTCTGGTTGTTATTTATTCTCTCACATTTGTGACGTGTTTTTCTCCACTAATGTTGGCTGCTTTGGTCCAAACCTGGTCACGTGGCAGTCATCTAGAGGACCCAACTTAGTGATGTTATGAACATTGTGACTGCCTGCAGAGCATTGAGTTTAAGGCCTGGTCAAGTAGGAAGAGACGGAAATTTTAAATCTGGAACGACCCACCGATTAACTTTTTTGCTATTATAATTTGATAATATAACTTTTTTGCTATTATAATTTGATAATATAATAGCTTGTATGCCCTAAGAAGAAGGGTTTCACACTCCTGAAGTTGCCCATCACTCGTTACGCCATCAATTCATATGTTGTCCTTCCATTCCAAAGTGGTGCCTTATCTTCTGCATCTAGAAAGCCAGCTTCGATCTTCAACTTCACACTGGGATCCGGCCTAATGGAAAAGATGGGTGCCTCTGGTTCCGACAATTTTGAAATAATGATGCCATAAATCGTCCATAATTACGTATACTGACTTTTTTTATATTGTCGTGGTGTCAACTGTCAATACACACACATAGGCAACAATTCTTCGTCGTGTTTTTAGCCCCCTTAAAGCAATAAGAAGTAGAATCTTACGCCATGCTTTATTCCCAAGAATTTCAAGACAGTGCGCGTTCGTGGACCCAATCAAGAGTTGGCCTCGGTTTCATTAATACTTTGAAATAACACTGATAACACCACTTTCTATAGAATAAATCCGGTTCATTAATATTAATACTTTGAAATAACACTGATAACACCACTTTCTATAGAATAAATCCGGTTCATTAATATTAATACTTTGAAATAACACTGATAACCCCACTTCAAAGATCATTATAATAAACCGCGTCATTAATATTCGCTAAGATAATCCGATATATGTAGTTAATATTCTTTTAATTCTTCGTCATCATCAGCTGCGCTGCCTTGACTTCAGAAATCCTTGAGCAATTTCCGGACCTGCTCCAGTGTCACGAAGAGCACGATAGTGAATGGGCCTTGCCTCGAAATCGTCGGAATAAAACCTTTGTAAAGCGCCATCGGTCCCTCCGCCTTGATCGTCTTCATCGCGCAGTCAATGGCGCCGCTGTACGGCGGAGGCCCCCCCGCCTCCACCTTCATGTTCATCACGCGCGTCTTGATCACGTCCACCGGATTCGACGCCACCGCAGCCACGAACCCGGCGGCGAAGCTGGCCGTCACGTGGGTCCCCAGACCGTCCTTCATCAGATGGTTCTCAATTATCATCTCCTTGAACTGATCGTAAGACGCCAGCTGCGAGGCGGTGACCAGCATGGCGCGGTTCACCGTAAGGGATGAGCCGCGCCACAGGCTAGTCACGCCCTCGTTCTTGCTCATCTGGGAAATGGCGTCCACGACGCTTTTGTAGTTTCGCCGCTGCGCCGAGGGGAGACGACCGTCGGCCTGCATCCTCACCATGGCGACGTCGGCCGGGTTCCCCACGGCGGCGCCGACGCCTCCGGCGATGAGACCCGCGACGATCTTCCTCGTCAAGGGCATGCTGTTTGCGTTCGGATCGGTCCATTTCTTCTTGAGCACGTCGTAGAGACCCATCCTGGTGGTGGAGTAGAGCGTCTGGCGGAGGACGGTGGCGGAGACGCCGGAGAAAAGAGCAGCAACGCCATCTTGCTGGATGATCCGGAGCCCGACGGAAACGGGTCCCACGCGGGGAGGAGGAGGTGGGGGCAGGTGGATGTGCTGGGTGGCGGTCGTCTGGAAGGCTAGGGCGGGGCGGAGAGTCTGCACCGCCGGCGGCGCCTCGCCCTGGAGCTGCATCCGTACCTTGATCAAGTCAAGCGGGTGGGTACTGCACCCGGCAACAATGGAAGCAATGCCTCCTTCGACAAATCCCTTCAAACCCATAATCGATCGATCGAAAGGGAAAAAAACTCTTAAATCACTCAAAGTAAGAAACGCGATTAGCAAAAAGAATGGAAAATATTGAAGAAAATCGATGAATTAACAAGAAAAGGACCAGTTGGAATTAGAGTTCATCTCACTGGATACCAGGAGATGGGAATGGAGGCCGAAGGCTACGGAGGAGAAGTGGGGAACGTTGGTCCTTTGAGACATATGCTGTAAGGGTGGAGGATGAATGAATGGTGGCGGTGGAGATTGGGGGCGCTGGGGATTTATAGGGGCAAGGGAAAGAGGAAGGAAACTAGGTTTTACGCTGCAGAGACCAACACGGCCGAAATGGAAAACTAGTTAATTAATTATTATATTCTTATTATCATTATTTTTATTTAAGTCCGTCTCCGACTTTTACGCGGGTTGAAGGTGGGGCCCGCTTGTTGATTTTTCTGAAGTTTCATTTATGAGTCTGGCTAACTTCTTGCCTGTGTTTAAATACCTATTAATACTTCTTCCGCTCCATAATTTTACTAACTTAAAATCTAATCTCACAAAATTTAATTAAATTCAAATATATATTTTCCACTCTTACCTATTATAATAATTAATAATTTATCAATTATTATACTTATTCACAATCTAATCCATATATATTTTTATAATTTTTTTACTTACATTTAAATATATTAATACTTATAATTATATATAATATCGCGTTATCTAATTATTATTATATATATTAAATATATTATTTAAATTTTTTCTAATAAAGAACAAAACATACCCCTTAAAATTAATAATAATAATAATAATAATAATAATAATAATAATAATAATAGTAATAACAATAACAATAATAATAAATTTAGAAACTTGAAGTATGCAAATTTAAACGAATGTTCTAAACAAATAAGACGTTAATTAAAAGGAAACTAATTCACGATCTAATTTAAATCAAATTTTAAAATTCAATTATATAATAATATTTTATTATTACAGTTGTATTTTTCACAAGAAATTGGATATTAGGAATATAATTTTAAAACTAGACATGTAAGTAGGATAGTGGAATTATTAAATGGAAATAAATGAATAAATTGGAAAAATAAAAAAATAAAAAAATAAAGAATGAATGAAAATGTATAATAGGAAAAAATTTCATTCCATTATAACATTTTACAAGTATTTATTATTATTTTTTTGTCTTTTTACATGATTATATAATTAGTCTAGTAAGTAATTTAAGAACTAATAAATCAATTACTATATATTTATTTTATTTTATTTCTTCAAAACATATATCTAATATCATAATTTTTACTCAAATAATGATATTATTTTTTTATGTGTATTATGCAGTTTTAAAATATTTTTTTATTCTTTAATTAAAACATCGTGTAAGCGCGCACATACATATTATATATAAAGATCTGACTAATTGATTTTTTGAATTCGATTGAATTAATGGAACTGATTGGACCAATTAACTAATATACTATTCCATTTAACTCTATCCTTAATTTTAGTATTACAAAGTCCAAATCTTTAATGCACCACTACCTCATCCTAATACTGTCCACTTGTGCTTCCATAAATTGATAATAATAATATAAAATGTATCAAAATACCATATAATATTTAAGTTTAGTAGTGCACAGTCAAAATCCATCGATTGACCCACCCAAAAGGCCATTAATAGGCGAGAGGAAATTGTCAACTTGACCCTTCCCAGCGGTGGGGGGACTTGGCAATTTGATCAAATTAGAAGACCACATCTTGAATTTTATAATGCACAATAAAACTAAAGGGCCGTTTCAAATAGAAGGCTAGGAAGGCTCTCCAGGTACATTTGGGGACCAACTATCTGGGGCAGTTTTATTTGACTACGGATTTGATCGATCGATTCCAAATTGTGTGGAGGAAGGCATATGGAACAATAACGAAATTAAAATAAGACGATCTATTCTTTTCTGGCAAGCGTTCGTTAGCCAACCGCAACGCGTCGTGTAACAAGTGGAGGACGAGGAGCGCGTCAGATATAAGGTGGGCCAGGGTACGAGGTTGTACGGGGGCACTTCTCATCTTTCCCCAAGTATATCTATGCTGTATTATTTAAAATTGTGGACCTTTTTAATTGTATTAAATAAAATTATATATATATATATTTTAATGTAATTTATATTATGTTTATATTTATACTATTAAAAACTTAGTCTTTTAACTTTATTACACTAACTAAGTTTGTAAATATATTTTTATTCAATTTATAATATCAAAATTATTTATCATTATTATTACTATCGCTACCAAAAACTTTCTAAATTAGGACAATCAATTTGAGGCGAGTAAATTCCGTCTCAAATTATAGATAACTTTTGAAATTTCATTGTGAAGTTGTTTCAAATTAAGACGTTTTTTGAATGAGTTTACTATTTAGTTTCAAAAATTTGTCTCAAAGTCGTTTCAAAATTATTTATATTTGTTCCAAAGTCATGTTAAATTTAAGATGACTTCTTTTATATGAAGTGTTAAAGTTGTTTCTAAGTCATCCTAAAATTTTTAAAAATAATCTCAAAAAAGTCCGTCCTAGAGCTATTTCAAATCCTTGGACGGTTTTAGTATAGGTTTAAGCTTTAGTCCCAAAATTCATTTCAAAGTTGTATAAAAAAAAATTGAAACAAAATACAACATAATCGTTCAAAAGTCGTACCAAATTTTGAAATGATTTTAGCACAACTTTTTTTGCGGTTGTCATTAATCCATTTCAATGCCGTGCCAAATTTTGTAACAACTTTGGCTATCCCAAAACTATCCCAAAATGCAAAATATAACCAAACAATTACTAACAATTGTACGTTCAAGCGCAGGAAATTGGAGATTTTCTGACACTTGAAGAGTGCGGAGGACATCATTTCTAGGTCAAGGGGTGGATTTATTATACAATGACATGGATTATTGATTTTATTAATATTCTACAAGAGTTATACCATGTATATGTATGTCTATGTTTTCGCTGTAGATTTGTACTTTTTTTTCAGCAATTTTTTTTCCTTGAGATGAATGTGAAGGATGGGCAAGACATTATTTGTAAGATTTGTATTTGTATTGATTCTCGTGTACCTGCTTCATAATTTTTACCAAATAATGTTAATACCGTACACTTGTTTATGGTAATGTTGGTACTATCTATTATTTTAAGATTGACAATAACAAATGCTTGTCATTGAATTGCACGCTTAATGTGTTGTTGGCTTTTGAAGTTTGCACATGGTGCAAGTGAAATGAAATTTGCTCGTGACTTTTGTTTCTAATCAAGGTATAGAGGTACTATGTATTGGTATAAGCGTGTTATGAAAATTTAAATTTTTTTTTTTTGGTTTTTGAGTAAGATGTTCGCAATATTAGATAATAGATGTATAATGAAAACTTGTCTGGATGTAGGAATTTGACACCAGAATTTGAAAATGGGGTTAATGATTCTGTTGAATGGATGGTGCAGCAACATGAACGTATGGACGGGGTTAAAATTAAAAATGTCTATGCTCTCATTGTAAGAATGTAAAATTCTTGAACTTGATGAAGTTAAGGTTCACTTATTTAGGAAGAGTGAGAACGTAAAATTTCTTGAACTTAATGAAGTTAAGGTTTACTTATTTAAGAAAAGATTTGTTCAAAATTATTGTAATTGAATTAATCATGGCAAGACCCAATACTGCGATGTCATGCCAAATGTAGAAATAAGGTATCATAACAACCCTCTTGACCTCAGAGTACATTGAAACAACACAAAACTTTAGTTGGGACACACCGTATGATACATGATGTAGGTGGCATTGCATATGTGATGGTTGGCCTTTCTTTAAGGGTGGGCGAGCAGTAGGGTGACCTTTAATGTTCAATTACTTAATGTGATAAGGATAACATATTCAACATTGAGGATGTAGATGAGGTGGTAGGTAGATTTTCTGATGTACTGCATACGACGGATCAACCACTATATAATGGTTGTGAAAATTTCTCACAAATGTCTACATTTGTCAAAATGATGAATATTAAAGTGCATCGCAACATGTTGTGAAGTTGTTACGATAATATTTGTAAAATGATTGGTGAGATGCTCCTAAGTAATTATCAAATGCCTCGTAATTCCTACAATACTAAAAAACTGATACGAGATTTAGGTCTTCCAGTGGTGAGAATTAATTGTTACAAATCTAGTTGTATATTGTACTAAAAAGAGGATGAAGATTTGGAGCATTGCAAATTCTATGAAGAGGTAATGTTCAAAGCGAGAAGGATGCTATTATCACATGAGAAGTGCATTTCACACAAGCATTTGTGCTACGTACACCTTATTCAAAGACTACAAAGGTTGTATACATCTCAAGTGTTCGCTAAGCATATGATTTGGCATGATGCTCACAAGATAGATAGTGGTTGCATGTGTTATCTTTTAGATGATGAGGTATGGAAGCACTTTGATAGAACCTATCTTGAGTTCGCATTGGATCCTTGTAACATATGTCTTTGTTTATGTGTAGATAGATTTACTCCATATGGATCATATAGGAAGATATATTCGTGCTGGCCTATTATAGTGACACGGTATAACCTACCACCAAGAATGTGCATGAAGTATCTGTACATGTTTGTAACATGTCTATTGCAGGTTCATCTAACCTAAAGAGACTTATAGATGTGCATATGCAACCACTTATAGATTAGTTATTACAATTGTGAACTGTAGGTGCAGTCATATACGATGCTTATCGGAGAACTTATTTCAATATACAGGCTACTCTCCTTTGGTATCAAAATATAAAATGTATCAAAATACCATATAATATTTAAGTTTAGTAGTCCACAATCAAAATCCATCGATTGACCCACCCAAAAGGCCATTAATAGGCGAGAGGAAATTGTCAACTTGACCCTTCCCAGTGGTGGGGGGACTTGGCAATTTGCTCAAATTAGAAGACCACATCTTGAATTTTATAATGCACACTAAAACTAAAGGGCCGTTTCAAATAGAAGGCTAGGAAGGCTCTCCAGGTACATTTGGGGACCAACCATATGGGGCAGTTTTATTTGACTACGGATTTGATCGATCGATTCCAAATTGTGTGGAGGAAGGCATATGGAACAATAACGAAATTAAAATAAGACGATCTATTCTTTTCTGGCAAGCGTTCGTTAGCCAACCGCAACGCGTCGTGTAACAAGTGGAGGACGAGGAGCACGTCAGATATAGGGTGGGCCACGGTACGAGGTTGCGCGTGGGGCACTTCTCATCTTTCCCCAAGTATATCTATGCTATATTATTTAAAATTGCGGACCTCTTTTAATTGTATTAAATAAAATTATATATATATATTTTAATGTAATTTATATTATGTTTATATTTATTCTATTAAAAACTTAGTCTTTTAACTCTATTACACTAACTAAGTTTGTAAATATATTTTTATTCAATTTAATAATATCAAAATTATCTATCATTATTATTACTATCGCTACCAAAAACTTTCTAAATTAGGACAATCAATTTGAGGCGAGTAAATTCCGTCTCAAATTATAGATAACTTTTGAAATTTCATTGTGAAGTTGTTTCAAATTAAGACGTTTTTTGAATGAGTTTACTATTTAGTTTCAAAAATTTGTCTCAAAGTCGTTTCAAAATTATTTATATTTGTTCCAAAGTCATGTTAAATTTAAGATGACTTCTTTTATATGAAGTGTTAAAGTTGTTTCTAAGTCATCCTAAAATTTTTAAAAATAATCTCAAAAAAGTCCGTCCTAGAGCTATTTCAAATCCTTGGACGGTTTTAGTATAGGTTTAAGCTTTAGTCCCAAAATTCATTTCAAAGTTGTATAAAAAAAAATTGAAACAAAATACAACATAATCGTTCAAAAGTCGTACCAAATTTTGAAATGATTTTAGCACAACTTTTTTTGCGGTTGTCATTAATCCATTTCAATGCCGTGCCAAATTTTGTAACAACTTTGGCTATCCCAAAACTATCCCAAAATGCAAAATATAACCAAACAATTACTAACAATTGTACGTTCGAGCGCGGGAAATTGGAGCTTTTCTGACACTTGAAGAGCGCGGAGGACATCATTTCTAGGTCAAGGGATGGATTTATGATACAATGACATGAATTATTGATTTTATTAATATTCTACAAGAGTTATACCATGTATATGTATGTCTATGTTTTTACTGTAGATTTGTACTTTTTTTTTCAGTAATTTTTTTTCCTTGGGATGAATGTGAAGGACGAGCAAGACATTATTTGTAAGATTTGTATTTGTATTGATTATTGTGTACCTGCTTCATAATTTTTACCAAATAATGTTAATAATGTACAGTGTTTATGGTAGTGTTGGTACATATCTATTATTTTAAGATTGACAATAACAAATGTTTGTCATTAAATTGCACGCTTAATGTGTTGTTGGCTTTAGAAGTTTGCACATGGTGCAAGTGAAAATGAAATTTGCTCGTGACTTTTGTTTCTAATCAAGGTATAGAGGTACTATGTATTGGTATAAGCGTGTTATGAAAATTTTAATTTTTTTTTTTTTGGTTTTTGAGTAAGATGTTCGCAATATTAGATAATAGATGTATAATGAAAACTTGTCTGGATGTAGAAATTTGACACCAGAATTTGAAAATGGGGTTAATGATTCTGTTGAATGTATGGTGCAGCAACATGAACATATGGACGGGGTTAAAATTAAAAATGTCTATACTCTCATTGTAAGAACGTAAAATTTTTTGAACTTGATGAAGTTAAGGTTCACTTATTTAAGAAAAGATTTGTTCAAAATTATTGTAATTGAATTAGTTATGACAAGACCCAATACTACGATGTCATACCAAATGTAGAAATAAGGTATCATAACAACCCTCTTGACCTCAGAGTACATTGAAACAACACAAAACTTTAGTTGGGACACACCGTATGACACATGATGTAGGTGGCATTAAATATGTGATGGTTCGCCTTTCTTTAAGGGTGTGCGAGCAGTAGGGTGACCTTTAATGTTCAATTACTTAATGTGGTAAGGATAACATATTCAACAATGAGGATGTAGATGAGGTGGTAAGTAGATTTTCTGATGTACTGCATACGACGGATCAACCACTATACAATGGTTGTGAAAATTTCTCACAAATGTCTACATTTGTCAAAATGATGAATATCAAAACGCATCGCAACATGTTGTGAAGTTGTTATGATAATATTTGTAAAATGATTGGTGATATGCTTGTAAGTAATTATCAAATGCCTCATAATTCCTCTAATACTAAAAAACTGATGTGAGATTTAGGTCTTCCAGTGGTGAGAATTAATTGTTACAAATCTAGTTGTATATTGTACTAAAAAGAGGATGAAGATTTAGAGCATTGCAAATTCTATGAAGTAATGTTCAAAGCGAGAAGGACGTTATTATCACATGAGAAGTGCATTTCATACAAGCATTTGTGCTACGTACACCTTATTCAAAGACTACAAAGGTTGTATACATCTCAGGTGTTCGCTAATCATATGATTTGGCATGATGCTCACAAGATAGACAGTGGTTGCATGTGTTATCTTTCAAATGATGAGGTATGGAAGCACTTTGACAGAACCCATCTTTAGTTTACATTGGATCCTTGTAACATATGTCTTTGTTTATGTGTAGATAGATTTACTGCATATGGATCATATAGGAAAATATATTTGTGCTGGCCTATTATAGTGATACCGTATAACCTACCACCAAGAATGTGCATGAAGTATCTGTACATGTTTGTAACATGTCTATTGCAGGTTCATCTAACCTAAACAGACTTATAGATGTGCATATGCAACCACTTATAGATTAGTTACTACAATTGTGAACTGTAGGTGCAGTCATATACGATGCTTATCGGAGAACTTATTTCAATATACAGGCTACTCTCCTTTGGAAAATCAATGACTTGCCCACATATTCCATGTTGTCTGGATGGAGTACGCCTAGAGTTATGGGATGTCCAATCTATCTTCATTTGATTAAAGCTTTTTACTTGTGTTATGGTAGGAAGGTTTGTTACTTCAATTGTCATTGCCAATATCTATAGCCTAATAATCCATATTAGAGAAATAGGAACCATTTCATGGGAGGTCGAGTTGTGACGTACATTATGTCACCAAGAGAAACGAGTGAGAAGATATGAGAGTGAGTCAGATACCTATTACGAGTGGTGGATGATTCACACAATAGGACCCCAAGATTTAGGACTGATCATAAATGGACCAAAAGAAATTTATTTGGGATTTACCATATTAGCACACAAACATACTATTGTATAATTTAGATATTATACATATAACGAAAAATGTTTTTAATAACATTATTAACACAATTATAGATTTTAGAAGCAAATCTAAAGATAATTTTAATGCTTAGAAAGACATGGTTATCATATGTGACCGTCTTGAGATTGCCGTATCATTGACCACTATGGCTCCGAAGCTAAAAGCTGCGTACACCTTTTGAGCTTTGTCAATGATTGAAAGGACTATACATCCTAGACGAGTGCTTCCAACATAGGTATGTGTTGACATGATGGAGTTGAAATTACACAATCTTAAGTCTCATATGCAAATGCTGATACCCATAGTATTTAAGGATTTGTTACTCAAGTTTGTGTGGAGTGACTTAGTGGAGGTAAGCTTCCTATTTTACAAACTTTGTATGCCTGTCCTTCATACTGTGGTATTAATGGAAATGGAGGATAAAGTAGTGAGTATAATGTGTAATTTGAAAAAGAAATTACTTCCATCATTCTTTGATTCTATAGAGCACCTGATAGTACATCTACCGTTTAAAGCAAGGATTAAGGGCCCAATACAATATTGATGAAAATATCCTTTCGAGAGGTATGTTAATGCTATACTTCATTTAGTTGATACTATTGAACTAGTTAATGCCTCACCTAATTGTTGTTCATATAGGTTCCCATACAGTTTGAAAAGGAAGGTAAAGAATAAGACCCACGTCTAGGCATTGATTGTGGAGGCGTATATAGTGGAGGAGATAAGCATATTCACTTTGCACTATTTCGACACAAATTTGCCTTCAAGGTGGACGAGGTCGTCAAAAAAAGATATGTGTGGCACTTCAACAGACGGCCTCCTTGTTTCAATATTTAACCATCTTGGGCATGCATCTCGAAATACATGACTACTGAAGAAAGACACACTACAGTGACCTATGTACACCTAAATTGTTTAGAGGTAGAGCCACTGTATAGATAACACATTTGTAAATGTTGTTTATTTTATTGAAATCCTGCTTAAGTTTCATTAATTATAGCTACGGTAACAAAATTGGGTTGTTGATAAGCTATTTTTGGAATAGTTAGAAAGTGATCGTGTCAATGTTGATGCTGTAGTTGTGGACATATTTTCAGATGTTGACAACAATGTTGGAGGAGCTCGAGGCAGCAACTTTGACGACTTAGTCTTGCTTCTAGCCATTCTGACTTGATTTGGATTTGATGAAGGAAGGAATAAAAGGTAGAGATGTCAAACTAAGCATGTTAGAAATCTATAGAAAAATTCCTACTTAATAACAAGAGAAATTGTACAAGATAATTTAAAATTGGATCAAATACAATATGTGGATTTAATTTTCTAATTCTTATCCTTTGATTCATCTTCTAACTTAGGGATTTGAGGGGTTTCGACAACTTTAGAAAGGTCTGCTAACTTGATTTTTCTTTGAAGTTGTCTTAGTTACTGGAAATGCTAATTTGGGAGTTTGATGTTACACACATGGATTGAATACCAAATTTGGAGAGGTACCATGGTGAATGTTTTAAATTTTGCCAAGGATACTATGGACCTTCCTTCAAGGATAAAATTTAGGATTTGGAGCAATATTGAGGAGAAATTAGACTTTGTTCTCCCGTGAAGCTTGCTTGATTTTCAAATAATGTCTATTTGCTGGCTTAGTACCACTTTTCCAATTCAAATGGAAAATTTTGGAGGATCTCCATAAAGAACGCTTTAGATTTGGAGTTGAACGTGGTTGATCTTCCTTGATTTATGAAGAGACTTGTGAAAAAAACTTAAAACATTTTTATTTGAATGCCTCATCTCTTGTTTTCAAGTTGTGCCTCTTGTAATTTTGTGTCTTCAATTGTGTGTTCCAAATTATAAGAGGTCCATATCTATTTATAGTAGTGAGAGAGTCCACTTTGTCTCGTCTTATTCATCCAACGATGTGACACAGCTTAATTCATTAGAAATATTTAACTTGGCATTCGTTTTTTTTTTTATCTTCAAATTTAATTTGATGCGGTTGTATTTTCCAAATATCAATGGTTGTCTTAAATAATTTGAAATTTTTGATTTGACTGTCAATTTGGCAAAATTAGACACTTAGCATTATTTGATTCGTCAAAATTATTTATATCAAAATATCAATTATTTATTATAAAAAAATTATTTATTTAAATACTCAATTTATTTAATTGATATTTCATATAAATAATTCCACATGTCATGATTTTATTAGACATAATTTTTATATGTTTACCCATGACATCATTATACACGCCATGGACAGCACTTTCAGGGCAAGCTTCTTCTCGTGTAGAGCATTGCCGAGCAACTGTTGCATTTGCAAAGCGAATGTGTCATCTAAAACCAGAAGAAAAACTTGTTGCACGCCAACGAGCAATCATCAATGATTCATCAAAAAGGAAGCTTATGAGGACGATTAGTAGCATTAATAAAGCAGGAGAGATTGTATATGCTAATAAAAATTGCATAGCCCCAAGTGTAAGCAACGCTAGTTATAAGTTGTAAAGTTATTTTATTTTAAATGACACAAATAAATATAATTAAAAGTAAAAGTATAAAAAAATATTTAAAATAAAAAAATAAATTAAGATAGTTTCAAAAGAATTTGAAAAGAGACAAAATTGAGACAGAACACAAATAAAATATGAAGTGGAAAAAAAAAAAAGTGAGATATAAAAAGGTAGAAGAATGGAAATAATTTTAAATTAGAGTAATCGTGTCATTTGATTTCGTGGAACGAAAAATCTCAATTAACTTAATATTGGATGGGAACAAAACATCAAAGTAATAATCAATCTCAAGTATTGATTGATCACACACTGGCACTTTATGGATATTCTGCACACAGGCGGGTGTGCCTAAATGAGTTATTTCAACTCTTGAAGCTTTATACCATGTTGTGCCTTCGCTGTTTTAGAAATTCTCTCTTTCCTTGTTTGACTTGAAAGAATCATCATGTTAAATTAATTATTAATTACTAGTCAAAATTGGTACACTATATATGTGTAAGTAATTTTATAAATTAATTAATAATATTATATATATAAATTTTATATTATTGATGAAAACAAAGGAAAAAGTAAAACTTAAGAAAACAATGGACTTAATGTAAATTCAAAGAAAACATTAAAAAAAATAGTATATTGAAATTGAGGGAAGACAATGAATAAATAGTAATTAGTGGAGAAGAATGAAAGTAGATACAAAGAAGTGAAGGTATATTAGTAATTATTTTTTAGTATGTTTTGGTCTTTTTTATTAAGTGTAATGGTGTAAAATTATCAATTAAAGGTAATATTTTAAACTTAAAATATGTAACCAGATTAGTTCCATTTTCTTAATAACATAGTACAGATATGTGTCTCTGATGAATCATGTAAGTAATTTGTAGTCTTATTAATTGAAATAGTTAACTAATGTCTAATCAGGGTTGGCTAACTTAATTAGGAAAACTCAACGTGATCCAAAATTGAAAATATTCTACTAATTGCTTATATTGCCAATGAAGTATGTTGCCTGGATAGTAAAATCTGAATTTCATAACAACGAAGTTATCAGTTCAAATTTACCAATATGTTTGTTGGTTCAATTGCATATATTAGTCGTTTTTTTTTTCTATTTACATATACGTGTAAATATTTGGTATATTGATAAAAAAAAAAATATATATATATATATATATATATAATTGATAGTTGTATGGTTAATGAGTTTTGACTTACCCCACTTTTGTGGGCATATATAAGAAAGATGCATTCGCAATTTGCCTTTGTGAAGGTGGTCCGGCAAAAATTCTTCAACACAACTCATTTTGATTTTAGTGTACAAAGTCTTACCTTATAATTATATGTGTCTAGTTATTTCTATATTTATTTATTTATTTATTTTAAATTTTTTGAGGGACGATAAATCTATGGTGGTCAAAATAGTAGAAAATCTGAAAAAATAATCTTAAAAAAGGTAAGCCTAGTGGAAAATTGTTCACTGAGGCTATGTTATTCAAGATTGCATTACGCGCCATGCATAGCCCTAAAAGCATCAAGTGTGTACAAATGGGGTGGGACTTACGAGAAGATGGCAATCGGGACTCCAACGCCCTGGCCCAGCTACTCTGCTCCAATCATTTCGACAATGGGTTGTCATGTTTCTGTTGGTTTCGGTGTTACTTGATGGCAGGGAAGAGGGTGGTGGGGTAATGGCAGCATCGACTTGTTTCTTTTGGTGGCATTGCTTGGGCCAAGTCCATCTTGATAACAAGCAATGCCACCATAAGCTTCCTTTTTGGTGGCATTGCTTGGGCCAAGTCCATCAAGAAGTTCAAAACTACTTCGAAGTTCATGATCCATTTACTGAAGGGTAGTAGGTGAACAAATTTTGTTAATAAAATTGTCCAGTCATATAGTAGATATGTGAGTAGGCGGAGGTAAGTGTTCATTAATTCTAACCACTAGATTAAATTGATCTCACTGTTTATTTCTATAAGGTATTAGTATAAATTGGAGAAATACTGGATGGTGCCAGGAGCATTGCTCCCACCACTCACATGATATGATTTTAGGGAGAACTGCTCCTAAACTATTCAAGTATGCACCCACAAACTGAGTGTTTGGTTATTTGTTATAATCAAGTTTCAAAAGTAAATCAAGAGTGAAGAAGTGAGGAAGTTTGAGTGGCAATCCTCCAAGCGAATTTTAAAGGGAATATATGAGTAGTGTTGAGGTGATACTCCAATAGAATTTGGAGAGAATTTATATTATAATCCAAGAGAGTTGCAATTCTCTTGAGAAAGGTTAGATAATTTTCATTTTAATTTATATTATATTGTTATATTTTGTATAAAATGTTATAAGTGAAATTTAGTTATTGTAATTTGTCTTGTATTTGTTGCATAATTCTTCCATCCACACCTATCGTGTAAGATTCTCAACAAGTGGTATTAGAGATGGAGTTCTGGTACATTGATGTGTCAGTGTAGATGGAAGAGATCGTCATTATTATGATCAAATTAACTCCTACTAATTATGCCACTTGGAAGTCTCGTATGAAAAATCACTTAATAATCAGAGATTTTTGAAATCTTGTATTAGGTGATCAAATTAAACCTGCAAATAACTTTAAGATTGAGTGAGAGAAGATGCATAGCAAGACAGTGGGTTTGATCCGAATGTGGACTAGCCAAAGTATCTTTAATCATGTGTATAAAGAGACACTTGCCGATGTTCTTTGGAAGAAGTTGGAGGCCACATATAAAAGGATGTATGGTATAAATGAAGCCTCTCTTCTCATGAGAATTACCCATCTCTAATATATTGAAAGGTTGAGCATGGCTAGGTTGATAAATAATTATACTACCTTGAAACTGAATTTAAATGATGAAGTCCAAGCACTATTGTTATTTAATTTATTACCAGATAGTAAGGAGACTTTGTTTGTAATGGTAGCAAATTCAACTCCAAATGGAGTTTTAACCCTTAAAATGTCAAAGAAAGCTTTACTAAATGAGGAGTTGAGAAGGAAATAGCTAGGGAAATATGTTGAGTCACAAACCTTTGTATTAGAAAAATGGGAGTTGAAGGGGAGAAGTTTCAATCAAGGGCCTATAAACAAGAGAGGTAATTTGAGAGAAAGATTGATTAATTTGAAAGAAGTTTAATGCTTCCACCATTGTAGGAAATGGTGCATAAAAAGCTAATATCGAATACTGAAGAGGGAGTTTGCCTAAGAAAAAGAAAACTAGAAGAAGCAAGATTCTAGTAAAAGAGAAACTATAGCCATGACATTTGAGGATGATGTCATCACTGTGCAATGAATTGATTGACAAGTCAACACAAGACTGTAGTTGGGTGGTAAGGCGTGGAGCTTCTTCCCACATGACTCTGAATAAGGAACTATTTTCAAAATACATACTAATTTTTAGTGGGCAAGTTCGAATGAGAGATGATGCAATGTGTAAAGTTTGGGGTGATGGAGAAATTACAATTACAACAACTTTGGATCACAAGCTAAAGTTGAGGAATGTAAAATGTGTGCCTAAATTAAGGATAAATATTTTGTTTATTGGAAGGTTGATGACAAGGGATACTGAAGTCACTTCTTTACTGGTGTTCGGAAGTTTTGTTAAAGGAAATCTAAAGGTAGCAAAATAAATGCTCACTATGTTACAAAGATTAGTATACACAAGAAAAAGGGATGTGCCTCCAAGGTTGAAGAAAGTAAGGTTTGATCTAGTTAAACACTTGATGATCTTTGAAGATAAAAATACATCCTCCAAATGCTTGTCAAGAGAGAGATTGTCGGAAAGTGCCTACATTTGAAGCCCATTTGAAATAATATTATTGTGGTCCACTTTAATAAGTCCAAGCCCACTTATAAGCCTATATATAGTCCATTCACTTGAAGATAGTAGGTGAACAAATTTGGTTAATAAAGTTATCCAAATTCATAAAGTAAGTGTGTGAGTAGATGGAGATAGGTGTTAATTAATTCTAATCATTGAATTAAATTGATTTTATCCATTCATTTCTATAAAGTATTAGTATAAATAGGAAGATTGGTCATTTGTTATAATCAAGTTTAAAAAGTAAATTAAGAGTGAAGAAGTAAAGAAGTTTTAGTAACCCTTCACGCGAATCTTGCAGAGTATATAAATTTGTGTGTTGAAGTGATCCTCCAATAGAATTTGGACAGAATTTGCATTACTGTAATTTTCTTGAGAAAGATGAAAGAATTTTTATTGTAATTTATATCATGTTATTGTATTTTGTATAAAGTGTTATAAGTGAAATTTGATTATTGTAATTTGTTTTATATTTATTGTGTAATCTTTCAAATTCCCAACATAATTCTATCTTGGTGTGTTAATTTCTTTGTTGAGAGTTGGATAAGATACATTGTAAGACACGGGTTCAAGTGGTGATATCTATGGTAATTAAAATAATAGCAACCTTAGAAAAAGCAATCTTACCTTCACAATAACAGACACTATTATAAAATAAATTCTAAATGGCCAATTGTCTTCATAGTAAACTAGTAAATTGCACTGCTATACACGTGAATTATTAACAATCATTTCATTTTATATAGAAATAATTTAAAATAGTTTAGGTATGAAACTTACTAACATATTTTAAAAAATAAATTTGTGAACTAATATATAAATTTTTATTTAACAATTAATTTAAAATATATTTAGTTTTTGAATTAATGAAATCATTAAAAAATAAAACTCGCTAAAGCTTTTAAAAATAAAAATTATTTGCAATTAGAGCTGAACTGAACCAGTGGACGAATATAAAGAAACAATAGAAAATGAGGAGAATAATGCATATTATATTCATCAATAAACATTTCATCTGTACAAGTGTAATTAATTCCACATATAGACTATCCTTTGCGACAAATACAACTGTGTTCGTGTAACTAGTTCTATAAATATTAGAAATAATTAATTAATGTATAACTTACGAATTGATTTTATGGATCTAGAATGTATCTATACTTTTTGGAGGCTCATGCACACAAATTCTATGGAGAAAAGTGATGCAGCAAACCCAATGAATGACACAAAACCTGATGATGCCAATCTCTTCAACATGTGCCTTTTTAATTCCCCCAAAAAAAAAAAAAAGGGCCTGTGCTTTGTTGAATTTTTGTCTAAAATATGTTTAGAAATATATGAATATTAAAAAGTAATCTTAAAAAATAAGTCTAGACGAAATTTGTTCTTATAGCTTCATCAGGGGTATTTTTAAGTTGCTGAGGGTTAATAGTTGAATTGCATGTAAATTATTAAAAATATTTTATTTTATAAAATGTAATTTAAAATATATTTATATTTGAAACTTTTGAAAGTATTAGAAGAAGTAAATTATTTAGAGTTTTAAAACCCATGAAAATTATAAAAAATGCCAAAACCATTATAGGATATAACAATAAAAATTATTGTTAGTTATAAGTACAATTTTTGATTAATTTAAATTATTAAACGTTTTAAAAAATTGACCAATATTTATAGGTATTATTCGTCAAAACTAAATTTATCACTTCTTATGTTAGCATTAAGTCAAGAACTAACAATCTAGTAATTATGTTCAAATCGAAGCTCGATAAAGTATTGATTACAAAGTATCATTTTATATTTATATTTACTTTTTAAAAATGCTAATAGTATTATTTTGTGATTTGTAACTTTTTTTTTTTCATTGGAATGTAGAATTCATATGTAGTGCGCATAATTTTTAAAAATCAATACTATTTTATAACACATTATTCGTCCTTTCACTAACAAATTTTAAGTAAGTTTATTTTTTTGAGAATAAAACACTGCATTCAAAATAAACCAATCAGTCCAAGGAAAGATTCTCCGACACTCCTCGCTACATCACATGCTTCTTTGTCTTTATCCCCGGGAACAAAACAGAAACCCACCTCCAATAGTCCACTGCTGAGTATGATAACTTCAATCAGCAGGCCAGTAATACAGTGATCCACCTTATGATGCTGCAACTTAGTAATTAACGTAAGACAATCTCCAGTCATAGTAATTTTCTTGTATCCTCGCGACACGGTCAGTTCGATCGCCTCACTGGCAGCAAAACACTGTGCTATAAGTGAATCCGAAACATTATCGATGTACTTCTCCATCTTGCTTATAATCTTCCCATCTTCATTCCAAACAACTACACCTATTCGTGCACCTCCTCTTTCTGCAAATATAGCTCCGTCAAAGCTCAGCCGGATAGAGCCAGCAATAGGTATCCTTTCGTTCTGCACACACGCACTTCTCAATATCGGTTTCGCCATCTACTCGGCTTTGTCGAAATCACACAATTGTTGCCTAGCAAATTCCAAGGCCTCCCTGGTCGTCGTATCTATTCCCACATGAGCTCTCTTAGTTCTGCAACTCCAAATTACCCACAAGAGCACCACAGCCTCAAGGAACTGACCTCCCTCGAGCCTGAGTTGTCGGAGAGCCCGTCCATTCACTTAAACTCGACCATGGTGGATTTGACATTGCCCACAGCTGCCGCGCGAAATGACATTCCAAAAAAATATGTCTAGTGTTTTCTTCCTGATGATGTTCACAAAATGGACGGGATTCTCAATAAATTGTAGCACGTAGGGAGAAGTTCGTTCCCCAGTGGCCAAATGAAGAATAAAATTTTCTTATGGATTTTAGCAAGCCAAATGAATTTCCATGACACAACGTCGGAACAGGAACAGCTACTCTCTAATCTGGTACCCTTTTCTTGCAGAAAATACCTTGCTTCGCCAAATGAGATGCAGATCGAACGGAGAAAAATGTCGCTGTCAGAATAGTGTCAAATCAAGCTATCCTCCATACCGTGTCTCCCTAACGGAATTTTGAGTATCAAATCAGCATCCTCGGACCGAAGGAGAGAATGAACTTTTTCAGCATTCCAGGAGCGTGATTCATCATCAATGAGGTCACCAACCCGTAGCTCTCGCTGGCCTTCTGGGCCTGGAGAGATTGGCTTGAATGTCCAAGGGAGGGGCAGCCAACGATCTCGCCACACACTAATCTTACTTCCTGAGCCCACCTTCCACCTTACCCCGGCTTTGAGGAGATCCCTTGCCTCCAAAATGCTTCGCCATGCTCCGGAAGGTCTGTGCCCAACTCCAGCAGAGAAAAAAATCCTCATCAGGGAGATAACGGGAATTTAAAATTTGCCCCTTAAGACTTGATGGATATTTAATTAACCGCCATCCTTGTTTGGACTGCATCACTAAATTCGATAATTTAAATTCCCGAATACTAAGACCATCCTTAATCATTTTCCTGCACAAGAAACTCTCAATCCTTCCAATGAATAGGGTGATGTTAATTTTCATGCGCTGGCACCAAAGACTACTAGAAAACCTATGGATTGGGATGGTTTTTAGAACGATTTTTTTAAAAATTGACACGACTTTTGAAAACATTTTGAACCCGTCCCAAAATCCATTGTTCCAACTTCTTTGGAATGGTATCTCATAAGCCATTCCAAAATTAGGAATGACCATCACAAATTCATTGTCGTTCCATATATTGGAATGACGTTTCGGAAACCATTCCAAATGTGAGTGTGGTGTTCAGATTTTGAAATGGACTTAGGAGGGTTTTGGAATGGTAATTTGGAACTAGGTTTTTTTGGAACGGGTTTGAGATGGACTTGGGACATTTTTTGGAGATGAAATGGGACAGTTTTTTTGGAACGGAACTGGAATGAAAAAACGGAAGTAGGACGAAAAATGTCGGCATGGAATTGGAATGCCTTTTCTAGAACAGATTTGGAATGATTTTTTTTGAGACAGATTGGAACGACTTTTTCTGAAATAGATTCAAAACGGCTTTTTTGAAATGGATTTGGAATGGCTTTTCTGGAGTGGAATTGGAACAACTTTTCAAAAATGACATTGGAACAAAATTAGCACAAATTTGGAATGACTTTTTGATGAGGTTGCCAAAAATCAGCATTTTACCTAAAATTTTTCATATTCTTGTTCATTTACATATCTTGAAAATAGAATGTGTTGCATTAACAAATTTCAATATACATAACATGCATGCATTATACTAATGAGGTGTCATGCAACTCCCATAAACAACATACAATACAATGTACAAATCTGGGGTGGGTGAATAGTAAAAGTAACTGAAGATATGCGGAAAAAAAAAAAAAATCAATCTGAGCTTAAGTTAAGCCTATCATCATCATTATCTGTATCCTTGGTGGTAGCTCGTGATGACCTAATTAATTTAAAAGATTGTGGGTAGTTTGCAGTAACCCATTGCATAAATTGATTTAACTAGGTCTCAGTCCTCTCTAATCTCCCCTCTGCACTCTTTCATGTTTCTTCAACAATTTACAATTTTTTCTCAGTTACGCGTAGTTTTTCCTCCACGTTGCAAATCTCTAAAACTGGTGAGGACATATAAGAAGTAGACCCTCTACACAGATGGTGATAAGTTTTAGATTCTAAGCCCATGCCTGGTAGGTGCCCCTTCTTAAACCCACCTAGAGCTATGCCAACAATGTTGATGTTGGAAGAACTATATGTTGAGTTGCTCGAGGAGGTTAAGTTCATAGCATTAGCTTCTTGAAAGGCTTTTGCAAGATTTTCCTACATACCAAAACTTGATCGTGCATGTTATAATTCCATAATGGTGAAGTGCAAATCTAATTCAAAATTTAGAATTCAATTACTACCTGGATTTCAACACGAAGACCAGCTCATTCCCTAGTTGAGTCTTCCAAACCTTCAAATATAATTCCAATAATGTGGGAGGGCTCCCCATACTTGCCTCCTATCAAGTTGGAGTACATGATTAACTTTAGAATTATGAAATGCGACTTCAATCCATATTACATCAATTGTATTGTGTCGTATATTTAATAACTCACACTTCTATTGCTATAAGCAGTGATCGAAATCGACCCACCACAATAGATGGTGGAGGCAAAGGCTGTGTTAGCAAGTTGGTTGTTCTGATTTTTGGAACAAGTTCCAACAAAGTATTACATCGTCCATGCTTCTTTCCTTTTGTTCTAGTTATCTTTGGCAACCTATTTTTGTTTCGTGTTTCAAAACCCTCACTTAGTGCAGGTGCCTCCAGAGAAGTTCTAAGGCCTTTTTTTGAATGTTTTTTCTATTGCAGTCCTATTATGTTGATCCCATGTGATTTCCAACTGTTGTATAAATTATTACAATCAGAACTCATTATTTGAAACACATCCAAGCAAACCAATAATTGAAATGGTTAGTCATGCTCAAGCATATAACATTCCACATGAAATGGCCTACAAGTATGGTGAGCATATAGAGAATCTTGTCAAGCATACAATATACAAGTATGGTGCTATAGTTTTGCTGAACTTTAAATTGTTGAAACTAAAACTTCTTAGTGAAACATCCACGTCCTTGAAATGGATCTAGTGGTTGTTATTGTTACCAAACATAACCTTTTTGAGGCAGTCTATAACCTCCTTGAAAGCATTGTGAATAAAAGAGATGTTACATTGCATAAATTAATTCATCAGGGATGCATGCTTGATAAAAAGCACACGATTTGAAAGAATACATACTAGAATTCCTTAGATTCAGATCTTAGGCCCTCCTTTTCACCATTGCGATGCTTCGCTTGGGTGGGCATTAGGTGTTGGCCCTATAATAGTGTTTTTTTTTCAACAGATCAGAGGTAGATGGTAGCTTTGATGGCCCAGTGCCTTTGGTGGGGTCATGGGGCAACGATGTTAGCGGTGATGGCGACTACATTTCGGAGTTATCGTGAGTAGGCGTGGGCAAAGGTAAGGGGGTTCAGCTTGAGCTATGCCTTCCAGCGTGGTGTGCTTGTCATCCCCTTCCCCCGAGAATACATCGAGAGTCATTTTGTAAATAATAGAAGAAGAACATATTTTAGGGCTATTCACAAAATGGTGCATTCATAACAAGTGAAAGTACGATATAAGATACAAACACGGGGAATGGAGAATTGTGAACATGGTTTCTTATTGTGAACATAATGTCTATAGGAGAAATACGATATTTTTTCCTCACATTATTTAATGCACATTCAAGTCAATAAACATCTCTTCCCTTATTTATTACAACAAAACTAAAATGAGAAGAGAAGGTTAAAAGTGTTTTTCTAATGCACATATTCAACTTGAACACTTCGTCAATATTAACTAGCATCTTCTCTCTTGATCTAACAAGAAATGTGTGTGGGGTTTAAATTGAACACAACAAGCAAAGAAAAACTGGAGTTGGAATAAGCACAACATGCAAAAAATTAACTATGGAAACATGTACAATCCAAATTTAAACAAACACTAGGTTTGATTAAAATGTGCATATACATGAATCCACACAGGAATTTGGATTGCATATTCGAAATAGATGAACAATTTCATTGTTGGTGTTATTTTGCTTGTAAGTTTAATGTTTCCATTCCAAAGGACAGCGTCTCTTTTCATGTTAAGGCTTTACGAGCAACACGGTACTGTATGAGGTCTAGTGGATATCATGTATGAGCACTAACGCAAACTTAAATCTTTTCAAAATCTAACTTTAAAGGTAAGACTCCACATACGGAAACTCAACTATGCTATCATAACCACTTCCACATGCAAACCATTTCCTATCCAAATAACCAAAATCTAAAATGGCAATTTTTGTTTGGAGGTTGCATCTTTTTCAAGATAACATGAAGTATGAGAAGATTCACAGCCAATGAACACCAAATCAAGTTAGGGCACAAGCAATTTTTGTATGTAAGCTTTCTTGCAATACATTAAAGCTAGATTCTTGCTATTGTGCATATTCCTCATTGAGGCCCCTAGGATCAAACATAAATAAGAAGTAAGGACCAAACATTCAAGGGAAAGCAATTCAGCACTGAATGAATTTAAGAGATGCCACAAATCAAAATAAAAATACTCCTTAATAGAGGAAGGGGCGACTTCCACAATTGAAGCAAAATTTTAAATGGGTGAAAGAGGAAAACCACACTTGATTCTTACGTCAACTTGTTATTTGGAGCATTTGGAAAGCTGGTCATCACCTCATTAGAGAAAGAAATCGCACGTGAGGGTTTTTTGGTTGAAGAAATTCCTAAACTTTTAAATCCTGCCTACATAGGATATCTCACAATCGAGCTTCGGTAATTGTGTAATATAATTTAGTAATACCGGAAATGAAATTCACATTTGCAAGATGCAAACACGAGAGAAGTGTCCTGCCACTTGTATTTTTGAGATTGCAAATTTATGTAATAAAATGGCAGAAAAATGTGTTGAGCTCATGTCTGAATGTTGAATTATGTTTTAGAAATTCTGCATTTAACTTTCGAGACTGCAATGCATTTCCACGGTAGCAAAATAGTGTAATGCAATTGCAATGCAAATAGCAGTGCACATTGCCTATTTCGAAATCATCCCACGATCCTAAGACACAGATCTATGATAACAGGTAACAATTGTACAATCGCAACGCGCAGGCTTGATATGCATTGAAATTATCGCTTCTTAATTCGCGATCACAAGGAACATCACTTTCATGGGAGAATCTTTAGCACTTGTGATAATGACCACGAGAGCTTCTATAAATTACACTATGGTACTTCACGCTCGTGATTTATTATCACATGATCAATGCAATACTTTCAGCAATCGTAGAACTTAGCAAGGAACGTTCTGGATATTACATAAACACATCCGCAATCACCATTGTGCGAGCACAACCTGCACAGACGCTTTTAAAAACATTGTGTAAAGGAATTACTACTACCTTTGCCTCGCGATTGTAATTTCAATTCTCGCTGGAGAATAACAATCCTCTTCACTAACACCCACCCATACCGCCATCGTGCTCCACCACACCGCTAGCACACTACATTGACCTGGGCCTTGTACTTTGGGACATCGCTCCATTTATGTCCCAATTTCCACTACAAATTTCTCCATTCATCGACCATGTCCGATAAGTAACCTTATTCTCCTTCCTTCCACTTGCATAAGACAATTAATTAGTGGCTTGGCATTATGAATTGATGAATTCTTGTATGTGGTTTCTTATTGTGTCATTTGGATGTTTGTAGGTTCATTTAAATATGAGGGATGATGGTGTTAGTTGTAGTTGAATTCTACATGAGGGGTTGCAATGCTTCGTGCTCTTGGTTGGGATATGAGTATGTATCCACAGTGGATTGGTTTTATATGAATAAACTTGTGTAATGTGTTGAAGCCATGTGAGTGCCTACCACCTATTCAATGAAATGCCATTTGGTAGCATGGTCCATTATTCTATGAAAATATGGTGTTAGGCGTTACATGTGATAATAATATACATGAAAATTACATATTAATGGGATTGGGAGACATAGAAAAAGGAAGGGACAACAATTTTATACATAGAAGTGATACATTTGTATAATGCCAATGTTGTAGTCATTTGGGAAGTGGGTGTATGCATATATCTTTTGGCCCATTTTTGTGGGTGTGGTGACTTGTTATGATCTTTTGTCGATCATAAGTTACATGTTAGTTTGGGATAGTTGTGCGTCCAATTGAGTCTGGGCTAGTTGTCAACATGAAGGCTTTATAATGATTGAAATGCCTTACTATGGACATTAAACTTATACACATGCACTCAACTGACTAACATTGTTTACATCTACTAGGAAAAGTCGTCGAACCACACTTGGTGCCAACTCTTCTTGCACATCTCCACTCGGTCCTCCAGCGACTATGTATGACACCACACGCTTTATGATAGAGAAAGCTCAATTTTGCTATAAGAATGACACTTTATGCACAGGGTAGTGGTGCCTAAACGAGGGTTTCATGAGATTACCAACATTCTTCCAAAGTTTGCTTAGCTTGTGGCCCAATGAGGATGGGAGACAGCTATCAAATAGTCAAGTAATTAAATTTTAAAGGAACTATTAAGGGAATTTTATGGTAATGTGCCCCACTAGAGTGATGAGAAAATAAGAATTTGAGGTGTCGAGGTTCAATTCAGTATGGGTGAAACAAACCTGGTGGTAGGGGTCACTCCGGTGGACATGGGACCATTCAAGAACATGATGCAAGTCAGGTACAAGGAGGAATTGGTACGAGAGATGCCCTAAGGGCATTTAGTGGGAAGACATGAGACATTTCAATCTCTATTAAAGCACATTACCTCAGCTTGTCAAAGTTTGGTAGGTTTTCACGTGTGGTAAGATTTGACCCAACTGATTCCAAACCACCATTTGCATGAAGCAATTTATGATCTCGTATGCCATCTACAAAGGTATCCCTCTAGACCTTAGGGATTTAAGATATGACAATATTAATTGAATAGTCAATAAGAAAAGGGCTATCATGGCGCACTCTTATGTGATTACAAAGTTGTGTTGGCAAGCGAGGGTGGACCTAAGGGCCTTCGATTTTGATGTCTTGCAGGTGGAACCTATTAACTGGCCAAAGGTCCCCAACATCAAGAATGCACCGAAGGGGGATGCACAACGGCAGTGCCACAAAAGACCAAGACCTGAGCTCGATAACCATGATTTTCCAACAGAGACTCGATAGAACTTACAGATGATGGCCTGACATATGGACATCTGGCTAGATCGATTAAACCAATCGTTTAACCACTTCCACGCACAAACGGCAGCATCTTTCTAGAAGGTATATCTGAATATTCTATTTCCTCTTATGCAGGCACTTGCTCTAATCCCCTACTACCAGTATCAATACTAATATTATCCGATGCACCCACCGACTGACGAGCCATTTGCCAACTATTATGCTGCTAATCCACCACCGGAAGAGGCCCTATATGATGATTCAAAGGACTACATCTTTGGACATGATGAATTGAATGACTATCTTGCCTTGTCTCCCCTTTTTCAAAAGATGTGACTTTCTTCTTCAATTTTTTTAAATTTTTGTTCATGGTGTAATGTTCCCATGCTTTGAATTGGAGGGTCTCATGAGCCATATAAGTGTTGGGTTGGGATTTCATGTACTGATAGCACTAGGCTAGTTGATTTTCATTGATGTTTTCAGTGCTATAAACCTAAACACATTCCAATCACTTCATTCACTATTGCGATCATGTGTGTGGTTATTAGAATTATGTCTTCATGATATGCAATGCATTTTATTTGTCATTACAAATTAAAGGATGTTAATGGCAATGCTTTACACAAAACATTAGTTATTCAAACACAATGAAATTGAATAAGTAATTGTTACACATGGAAGGCCCTTCCTCGCTCCCTTCGTTACTATCAGTTGACGAGTACTAAGTGGAGCCACTATTGTACCATCACTAGACATGTCTCCATGTGCCGCCCTCTCGATTGCCTCATTCGAATGTACTTGCATTGAAACCCCAACAAGGTCATGTAGGAGATGGGTTTCAGAAAAGCATGGATTTAGCAAACATCAATACCACAAAAAGCATGGATTTAGCAAACATTAAGACCGTATACAATATACATTAAAAATATATGCACAATATCACCAAACTACATTGCCCCACTTCATAAAATGTTCCACACAAAATTAACCTATATCTTCATCAAATTAACTTCCCAAAATTGTGGAAGTTCCACTTCAATAGTCTTTTCCACTAGTCAACATTCATACCATAAGAAATAACATATATATGCTCAACATATCAACACACCATCATGGAGATTCAAAAATACTAACATTTCTCAAAAAGCTATTATTCCTCATACATTTTAAAAACTACTTACTAGTAAAAAAAATAACAAGATACCTTGAAAAATACCTAGACCATGTAGACACTTTCCTTTTGAACAGCTAGAGGGAGATGTTGAAGTGAAATGGCCGTTAAAAATAAGTTGGGTAAACCTTGAGTTCAATTTTATATCTACGAAATTGGGATTGATTTGAAATGACATTTTAGAGCCATCCAAGAATGTTGAATGGCATTTAAGACTGTTCTAGAATTAGAAATTTGGAACAGTTTCTTAAGGTTATTCCAAATTTTGAAACAACTTTGAGAAGCTATTCCAGAATGTGGGACAGCTTCCATAAACCATTCCAAAATGTAGAACAACCTTCATATACTGTTCCAAGTTGAGGAACGACATATATCAACGATTCCAAGTTTTTGCTTTTGGAACAGCCTTTATACATCGTTCCACAAACTGGAATGGCTCTAAAATGCCATTCTACTAATTGGAATGGTTGAGAAGTTCGTTCCAAATCCTAGAATAGCTAGCTTTCAGTTGTTCCGAATCTAGAACTAATGCGGAATAGCATTTTTTTTTCATTCCAATAAAACGAAACAACTTCTAAACTAGTCTTAGATCTGGAACGAATTCTATCATATGGTTACTTCTGGAATGGATTTGGAGTGGTCTCTGTATTCTCGTTCCAAAATCCGTTCCAAAACCGTCTTAGACTGAAACCAATTTTTGGAACAGCCTGTAAGTCATACCAATCCACAAGTTTTCTAGTAGTGAAAAATTAGTCACCATCGAGTTCATCTCCCTCAGTAATACATCTGGAAGAAAGAAACATGGCATTGCATATGTTGGGATTGACTGAAGTGTTGGCTTAATAAGCGTACACCATGCTAGGTATGAGGGCAATTTTTCTTTCCATCCTATCTCTCAGTTCCACATCTTCTCCTTAATACTTCTAAAAATCAGCCCTTTCATCCTTCCTAGAGTCATTGGTAAGCCCAAGTATGACCATGCAGAATTTGAGAGTTGAATTCCAAGCACAGCCGCCAATTGCATTTGAAACCTTTGCTTCACATTGGGCTAAACATAATGGAAGATTTGTGAAAGTTCACTTGTTGCCCTGAAGCTGAGTGTATATCCAGCACCTCCTTTAGAGTGTTAAAATTTTTTTTGATTTACCTTACAGAATATAGAGGTATCATCTACTAACAATAGGTGGGAAATCCCAGGGGCTAGCCTTGCCACATGAACTCCTTGCAACTAACCTTGTACTTCCTGATGATTCAGCATGGAAGATAAAACCTCTACACTTATAATAAACAAGTATGAGGTGATTGGGCTGCCTTGACGAATACCCGCTGAACAACGTATGTTGGGCCTAGAGCAGAGCCCAACAAAATCGTGGAGAATCGTTCACAGACCTGTACGTAAGCACATATATAAGTGGGCTTGACACCATGTATTAACTCAAAACCTTAAGGCTATGAGTTATGGGTCAAGTATCCACTTTATATACAAGTCACTTTTCTCTTTTTCTACCAATGTGGGATGCCACTTTTTCTAACTCATATTTGTTTCTCAACATAAGAGACCAACCACTGATACATTAATTCCATGGAAGTTAATTTTTTGCTTAAGCTGATTTAATAAATGTTACTGATTTTTTCATTTCACTGGGGAAACAATTGAGGGAAGATGTTCTAGGAATTATTTTCCAAGGTGATGAACTATGCAAGGGCCCCCTAATTCGCGGCAGTTCTAGCCTTGGGCTTTCATGGCTATTGGCGGGGCTGCGTTGCAGCCTCCACCGTTATAACAATCTGCTTAGAGGATTGCACATTCTCCTACAGGACATGCTAACTTTTGTGGCTCACGACCCCAATAGGACTAAGCGACTTAGGAATATTTCTTTTCTTGCCAACGATCATTTGGTTCGTCTTTTTCTATAGGCGACCTCTCCACCTTTTTCAGGTCTTGATTAATGGCCCAAGATTAAAAGGGTCCGACCTAGTTGGGAGATTAAATCTTTCTCAAGCTAGATAATATTACCAAACAAACCATCTTGGCCCTTCACATCTATTTCTGCTGGGGTTTTAAAATCATGACCTATAATAAGCCCAGCTTCATTTTGAGAGGATAGCAGTTCCCCCACCTCCTTAGCGGCTGAGATAATTATATGAAAGTCTTAAGCAGTCATGGCATGGTGTATGCATCGTGCTGATTTGGATGAGGATAAATCGTTATTTTCCTAGGCCTCAGAGTCCTTCCCCGCCATGCCTTCATTGAATTGTCCAGCACTTGCTTCTTACTCCTCCGAACAAGATGAGACTTTCTCTCTTAAGGCATTGTTCTCGAATGTGAAGGATTGTTGCTTATCCCATCCAAATATTCCTACTCCTCGTCACCCAAGAGCACCAAGCTCCTAGCAGTTGGAACCTAGGGGCATTGGAAATGCACCACTTGAACTAGAGTTATACTTGGTAATAGGAGACTTACTATTGTCCTTAGTATTTCCAAAGCGTTCTCTTGTCCATGGACCATAAGGAGTATTCTAGCCAGGATCTACAAAAATGTCGTCATATTGTAAGGAGCACAACTTTTGAATATGCCCAATCTTCCCACATAAGTAGCAAAAATTAGGCAATTTACCATATGTAAAGCGAACCGTGTGTTCCTCTACCATAGAAGTTTTAATTTTAAGCACATGCCTTAGCCATTCTTGGATATTAAGCCTGACCCTAAGCTGGATTACAGAACACCAATTATATCTTGATATCCCTTTCTTCCAGCTCAAAAAACCTCCAATATTATTACCAACGTGCTTAGCAATGTTCTCGCTTAGTTTGCCGTATGGGAGATCATGTACGAAAACGTCAAAGCACACCAATTTAAGCATATATTGGATAAACTTTGTCCTTCTCGAACTTCATTAAAAACCACCAAATTTCAATCAAACAACCATGGACATCCCTCAAGCACCCTTTGCTTGTCCCGGACATGATTTAATTGCAACATAAACCTCTCTTCATTTGTCCTCCCGAACGTCATCCACCTGACTGGATTTAACATAAAGTGCAACGAATTTTTGAGTGCTTCACAATTGACATTCTGATGTAAAATAACCTTCCCAACTAGCAGAAGATGATATGGCGGTTCATCTGTCGTCCAGTCTTCATGCGCTATAATACCTCTATTCTCCTCTTCCATCAACCAGTGTTTTCAGAACTGGTCCAAACCGGCTGGGAGTCTAGGCTAGTTACAACGTAAAAACTATTGATTAATTGACCCGTTTTAGACTAGTTGAAACTGGAAAGACTGGAGGCTTGGTTGGATTGATTTTCACTTCTTTTATTTACAAAAAACAAAAAAAATTATTTAAGAAAAGGGGAAAGCTGAACGAAATTCCATTCCACTTTCCGAACAAAACCCTGACGCACGCCTGCTCTCTTCAGTTCAGTCTTCACCTTCACACATCGTCGTGTGGGCCGCCAGCTTCAAGCCTTCTCAATATCAATTCTAACTCAAAAGCCACAAAAAATCCATTCATCAACAAATACATGATAGAATATTTGCATTCAAAGTAAGTTTCTTTTCCATTCTTCAATAAATTTATGTTGGGAGTATGGCAAGTCCAACTACAAATTCTGATTAAACTTTATTGGCCCAATTAAATTGGGAGTATCACCTATGGACAACATCTGTTGGGTATGGAGTGGAGCCCAACAAAATTGGAGAGAACCGTTCACGAGCCTGTACGTGAGCACGTATATAAGTGGGTTTGACACCATATATTAACCCAAAACCTTAAGGCTATGAGTTATGGGTAAAGTATCCACTTATATACAGTTAATTTTCTCTTTTTCTACCAATGTGGGATGCCACTTTCTGTAACTCATATTTGTTTTCCAACAATCTTCCCCTCAAATATGAGTTTCTTATACTTACTCCCCTTCAATCAGAAATTTTCTTCCACTTGCTCCTCCTCAATCAGAAACTTTTTGAGTATATCACAGTCTCACCAAGTTGCTCATCCATACTCATCAATTCTGTGAGCCTTCCTTCCATGGGGTATGGATTTCCCATGTGATCTCCGAGTACACTTGCATGAACCTCCCATGGAATATGAACCTCCCATGTGATCACCGATCACCGTCTCCATACTCATCCCAATCTGAACTATCAGCTCTAATACCATTTGTTGGGAGTGTGGCGGGTCCAACTACAAACTTTGATTGAACCTTATTGGACCAGAAAAGAAGTCCAATCAAATTGAGAGTATCACCTATGAACAACGTCTGTTGGGCCTAGAGCAGAGTCTAACAAAATCGGGAAAAACCGTTCACGAGGCTATAAGTGGACACGTATATAAGTGAGTTTGACACCATATATTAACCTAAAACTTTATGGCTATGACTTATGGGTCAAGTATCCACTTATATACAAGTCACTTTTCTTTTTTTCTACCAACGTAGGATGCAACTATTTCTAACTCATATTTATTTCCCAATAATTTGTTTATTGTACATTGCATGAAATGTGAATGGGATTCAAGATTTTTCTTTTTTTTTTCCTATGAATATCTGTGATTTTCAATGGAATGGTATATATTGCATGAAAATTTCATACGTGGCATGTGTTGGTTGGTTGGTATAGGATTTTGGCCGACTTGAAGAGACTTATCAGGTAGCGCAGAAAGTAGATTTGGGGTCTAGGTTTGCAGTAGTTGATTTCAAGATTTAGGGTTTAATGTCTATACTAGATTTGTATTTGACAAATGGTTGTGTGGTTTTCTCGCCATATTTCTTGGAATGGATATCTTGATTTTGAATTCTGTATTAAATTTTGCATGCTTAGTGATTCATAGCAGGCGATAAAAATTAGCACTAATTTTCTGCTGTTATTTTCTTAATGATGTTATTAAATGTCTGCATTTGGTCTTGTTTTTAGTGGCTCAATTGTTCCTATAGATGCAGCTTTTAAGGCCACAAGAGATGGTACTTATAATTGCAGGGATTTGAGCACAACTTCGCTGTAAGAATGCTTTAGAGTTGTGTTCGTTTCACTGGATTTGGAAAATAATTCATTTTTTCAGTTTGAAGATTGGATAATATATATTCGTACGAGGATAAATTACTATTGTTTAAGAAACGGAAGAGGTGTTGCTAGCTATTCTCACGCTGGGGTTGTTCAAGGGGTTTATATAAGTGTAAATTAAGGATGCAGAGTGTGAGTTTCCATAATTGGACTGGACCTATAGTCCTTGATTACGTAGCTTTTGCCTCTTAGTGAATTTTGAAAACACACTACACATTGTACCGCTATTTAATCCGATTTTCAGATAATTTATTTATTTAACCAAAAAGGAAGAGGAAAAATCGTACCAAGTAATCAGCATTTCTGCCCAATAAGGAGTCCATATGACACACATAAATTTTATATTCTGTTATCATAGGTCAATCCTCCTCAAGAGTCCTCAAAGCCTAAAGAAAATGAGTTGAGTCTACCTCAAGATGAACAAAATCCGTTCATATTTTCCCAACTTTCGGATTCAATGGGATTTGAGCTTGCTTGAAACGTGTAGCTTCGTTCAAAGCTTTTTTCAAGTTTCACTATTTCTTCACTTTAATTTTATTAAGTTTTTCATTGGACTAGAAATCTTTCTATTTTACAACTGAAGTAAGGAATATTTTTTCTTTCAATATTTTCTAGCAAGAGAAGACATGTGAATATTGCGTTCCCTATTGTTCCTACTGCATTTATTCATCTTTGGTTCATTAAATTTGAGGTTGTGTTTGCAAATTATAATACAATCAAAATTGTCTATTAAATATATAAATTTTATTTTGCAATTTAATGAAGGATACGGGTTCTCAATCTACTAGTGGAGGAGCGCAACGACCATGTAGAAGTAGAAGTTGAAGTAATCCACGTCAAAAAAGGTTATAGCATAGAAGTATGCCACTAAAGGTGTGAATGTTCAAGCAAGAAAGATTTTCACTTACGAATTTTACTTATCTTTTAGGGGTAGAGAAATTAATCGCATGAAACTTCTTATCAGGCTTACAAAGAATGTTGCAAGTTGCAAAAAGGTTCCACCTAAAGTTTGATTTATGATTCAAGGATCTTTGTAGGAAAATAGTAAAAAAAACAAAAGAAAAATCGGACAATTTAGAAATTTATAAGGATGAATTTGGTGAAGGCAGTGATGATGATGATGATGATATTCAAGAAATTTCCGCTTTATTATCTCAAAAAGTATTGACTCATGGAGAAACAAGCACATCATCAAGCAAGAAAAAAAGCTACAGTTAAATTGGAAACTTACTTCAAAAGTAGTGTTCATGATCCATCTCAACCTATTATAAAAGCTTCTTTACAAAGTAAAAAAATAAAAATAAAAATGGCATGATTCCAATATGGCAATTGTGGTTTTATGATAAATATATACCATTGAATGTTTGCAATTCTCCTTACTTTCAAGTTGCTATGAGTAAAATTACTTCGATGAATCATAATTATATTGAGTTTAACTATTATGCCTTAGATGTTAATCTTTTGGATGATATTAAAAAATAGGTTGAGTTGATTGTTGATTCCTTTAGAAGTAAATGGTTAAAAATTGGTTGTATAATAATGGGTGGTAGATGGAGAGATTTAAGACAAAGACTATTAATTAATTTTTTTAGTTTATTGTCTCTAGAATCTCATTTATCAAATTTGTTGATTTTTCTAATATTGAGGCAAATGCTCAAAATTTATACAACTTGTTTGTTGAACTTGTGGAAATGATTAGTCTAAACAATGTGATTTATGTTGTCACAGATAATGCAAATAATTACAAAGCAGCTGGTTAATTATTTTCAAATAAGTATCCAACTATTTGTTGGTCATCTTGTGCTGCTTATTGTGTTAATTTAATTTTTAAAGATATTAGTGGAAGTAGCTGTTCAATTAGTTTCAGATAAGTATCCAACCATTTGTTAGTCATCTTATGCTGCTTATTGTGTTAATTTAATTTTGAAAGTATCAGTGAATTGTCTCATATTTGCATCTACAGTGATTTGTTATGTTTACAATTACAAGTGACCACTTAATTAGTTGAGTAAAAGAGAGACGTTGATAGAAATTATTGGACTTATAGATACTCGTTTTGCCACAACTTTTATTACACTTTAAAGTTTAAGTGATCGTAAAGAGAATTTACAAGCAATGTTGACATTTCTGGATTTCAAAAAATGTTTGAAAAAAATATTGCAAAAGAAGTGAAAAAAATTACTTTAAATGAGAATTTTTGGAATAATTGTATAATTGTTATGAGGATTGAAGCTCCACTCATACGTTTCTTAAGGGTTTGTGATTCTGATAAAAAACTAGCTTGAGCCACATATATGAAAGTATGTGCAAAGCAAGGAGAGGAATCAAAGGGTTATTTAAGAATAAACAAGAATTATATTAGCAACACATTAATATTATTGATGTTAGATGGTATAAGATGTTGAGAAATAGTTTACATGCTGCTGTATATTATTTGAACCCTACTTTTCTATATGACAAAGAATCTTTTTGTATAAAGCCGAAGGTTTTGAAATAATTATTGGATTATATTGATAACAAAGTTGACGATGATAAAAGAATAAAACATATAACAAAATATCCCTTTATAGGAATAAACATAAGAGTTTTGCTAGACTAACTGCATTGAACATTGCTAGATCAACCCAGTTAGGTAAATCATAATTTTAAATTTGTTTTTCATATTTATTTTCATATCATATTATTGGTTTTTTTTTCTAATTTAATTTTCAATGATTAAATTTGTAAATGATTGGTGGAAATTGTTTGAAATTGATGCTTCTCACTTGAAAAAGTTAGCTATTGGAATATTGAGTCAAACTACTTCTTCTTTGGGTTATGAACACAATTGGAGTGTTTTTGAGCGCATTCAAGCTAAGAAGAGAAATAAGTTGGAGCATCAAAAGTTAAATAATTTTTGTTTTTATACATTATAATTTGCGTTTGGAAAAATGGTAAATGAATATTCATTATTAATTTTAATTTCATGTTGTACAATTCATTGTTGTATTTATTATTTTATTATTTTTATAATTGTAATTATTGAGGGTCTCTTATGATATTATTGATTATGAGTGCATTTACGAGACAGAGTTTTAGATCATTGAAAAGACTCTTGAAAATAAACTTGATTACAGTGAATTGCAAAATACACTTGAAGTGCAAAATACACTTGAAGAAGAAGTTTCAAGAAATGAGAAGAGTTAAGCACTAGACTATCTACAAGTTTGTTAAAATTGTTTGTATTTTTTTTGTTTACCAATTTTTTTATCATTATTTAATATTGCTATTTATTTTAGAGGAAGAAAATGGCACAACAACAACTAAAGATATTAATATTCAAAATGTTGGTTATCGAGCTGTAATTGATGATGATTGTGATAATTTGATGGCAATAATGATTGGGATTGATTTTGATTTTACTTAATTGTATCATTTGAATTGCTTTAATATTATTTTGTAATCTATGGATTTATGCATTAAAACTTGAGCTTGTCTTGAAACTTATATATATGTCGTACTCAATATTTTATGTTAAGTAGAATTTATTTTTATTTTATAATTTGTCTTAACTAATTCTATGTAGAAATTTATTCATGAAAATTTATATACAAAAGCTTGCATATATAAATGTGTGTATATACATGTATATATCTATATATACTAGGCAAGAGTCAACTAATTTTTTAGAAACGATTAAATCAATCAAATTAATTACCCAATGACCTAAAAAGTTGACGGGTTAGTCCGGTTCTGAAAGCATTTCTACGAAGACCAATGCAAGACGAAATAAAATCGGATCGTCATCCATCACCTGATGCTCACACAGCAGCAACACCTTCGTGCGAGAGAAACAGTAGGACTCTTATGCGAGAGAAAATTACTCTTCCCTTTTAAATAAATTTATTTAGAATAAATTGTATCGGAAAAAAAACAACATTTGAGCAAGACCAATGAACTTTAATTTGGACCTGCAAGAAAACATGCACAGCAGCAAATCATGGAAGGATTACATAGAAGAGAACCAAAAACACAAAAGAAATTTGTCAGATTTATGTGGCCTCACAGTCAAAGTTTCTTCAACTCTCATTAGTAAAAGCAATCGATCTTGAAGCAGAATTTCTGAGCATCGACAAATCCAAAACAGAATTGACTTCTTCTTCTTCTTCTTATTCTTCCTTTTTCTTTTAAAGATTATTGCAAAAATAATGGATAAAGTATTTAATAAGTTCTTTCCTTCTAGCTTCTGGGCTTGTGAAGAGTCGGGAATATTAGAAGGGTATGTATCATTTCAATTTTATTCATCGTAGATTATTGATTGTACAATGGATTAAGTGCACTAACAATCGAATTCACTTTCTACTGCTGAATGTGATGATCTTCACCATCCACCACCACACCCTATCCTACGGTTATAATTGAAGAGGGTGCGTTCCGACTGACGAAACGTATCTGTGTGGCAGAATTAATTAGTTGGAATGCTTGTCCCAAGTGTTACGGCCTACAATTTATCGCTATAAAATCGAATGAAGGTGAACGCCATTTATAAGTAGGTTTAAAAAAATTTTGTTAGTCGATGTGAGAGGGAAGCCACATTTTTCCCTGCTTCTCTATGTTGTGGACCCACTCTAGCTGTAAATGTTATGGCTCTAATCTATTTTAAGAAAACATTACTAAAGAGGAAGGTTGATCAGATTTATAAATTATTTTAAAAACCCTTTTGTTTTCCTAATCTATATGGTGTGGGAAGAACACAAAGCTAAAATCATTGCCTTCATATCCTACATGGGCATGAGACTGCCTGTGAATAGATTTCTGGGTAGAAGGACGGTCGGTATTATATGTATCTGAATTTGATATTTATTTCTTTTAAGTAAATAAGTGAGTTTTTGATTATTGTGTTTCAAATGGACTGGATCAGAAAAACCCAAAAGTTTATTGCTTATGCAAAATGGTTTAAATTATTTGTGCCAATTTGTGATGATAATTTTAGTGATATCACTAGTGTTGTCACCGTAAACAATTGACACAGTGACAGATAATTTAACATGTCACAATTTAGGTGAAATAGTGACGACGATGGCGCTTTTTTGTCGTTGTAAATTTGTGGTTGCTTTTTTCTGGTGTTGGCGGAAAATTTAAATCGTCACTAATGCAAATGTAAATGTAAATAGGAATGACATTTGTAGTCATCACTAATTATATAATATTTTTGCTTGCAACAATTTATATTTGTCATTAAATAGTTAATACCATTAGTGACGAAAGATAGCATCACTTTTACATAGAGATTTAAGATATTAAATTAATTATAAAAATCATTTTTTTTATGGTCGTGATGGTTGTAATTAATTAAATGAGGGCTAAAAAGATGCTCATAATGGTGATATTTTTTTATGGTTTGATACTTTGATTCCACATTCCCTTGCGTGATTTTGTTTTAGATTGTAATCAGCATAGAAAATGGTAGGATCAAGAAAGGAAAAAAAAAAACAATATCTTTGCTTGTGAATGAATTGTTTTTTTCTTTTTTTTTTTCTGCACACATGTTTTTGTGCATGATATTTTTTAAATTTATCTCCAATTATATTTCATTACTTTAAAATATATACCGTGTCATCTATAATCATCATTTAATATTTCTTACCGACTGTTTTTCACACATTGCATTAGCTATATATATATATTATCTTCATACTTTTTCCAATGCTAACATATACCAAAAAACTCATCATTATTAATTCGCCAAAATCACTTTTATCTCATCTATTTGAATAAATACCATGAATAGAAATAACCAGCAATCACTTTTCACTCCCAGTAGAATTGAAATTTTTAATATTAAAAGGCCAATATTAAATATTAAATGATTTGTTGCACTTTCAATTTTTCCGTCACCACACACACACACACACACACACACATATATATATATATCTGTATTGCATATACTATATTAAACGCTTTCCATTGCTGAAACACGCTTTTAAGCGTGTGATTTTTTTAATAAAAAACGGTTTTTTGGTTGAGCCCTCAAAACTCTACTATTTTCTAAAATGGATTCCCAAACAAAGCAAAAACAAGCCGGAGAACAACACACGACTGTGGGCTTTGTTTCGCTGCTCTTGCGACATTCACCGGCAGCCTCTCCTTTGTAAGTCAGTTTTGCTAATCTTGTTTAATTTATTTGTGTTGTCAATATGTTTCATTCGATCTCTCCTTACTTTCTTCACTGTATTTTGTTCTTGAGCTATTAAATATGTGTTGGTATGTTTAATAAACAATGGGTTTGGGCGCATATATTTGATCGTGTAAATGATTTAGTTTTTTTCAATTTTTTGGTTGATGACGTGGTGTTGTACGCATTAGTCCAAAATTTTGGCTGAATAGTTGTTTTTGAGTAAAAGTTGGGATTGGAAATTGGATGTGGATTCAAATGATGAATCTGAATGGGAATAGTTCCAACCATTCTTGAATACTCATCTCGTTGATTGAAATTTGGATGTGGATTGGAATTTTGTTGCTTGCACATGGCTAATAGTTTGGATTTAAAGCAAATTTTGTTGCATATTGTGTGAATTTGATTTTTTTTTTTCTTTCTACCAAAATGCTATTAAACATGGTCAGGAACTTGAAATGGATAAAAGTTGGATAGCACTTGATGATAAAACACTCCTGGAATATGATAAAAGAATTCAATTATTCTCGGATTTTGCCTATTCATCAATTGATCTATCGAATAAGATTAGGTGCCCTTGTAAAAAGTGCAACAATGTTTACTACCAAAGTCAAGATGATGTTGAAGCTTATTTATTTCAACATGGAATGCTTAAACATTATATTACATGGGTGCTTTATGGTGAGAAATTGATAAGTCTGATGATGAAGAATACTTCGGTGAAGAAGATGAGTCATTTGAGTTGAATGAAGTAAATAAAAGTAATATTAGAGAAAATCAGACTGATTATGGCAATGTCCAACATATGTTGGAAGACTGTTATACAGAAACTACAATGGATGCGTGGACAAGAGAATGTGATAGAAGTGAAAATGCAACACCAAAGTGGGAAATAGAAGTGAAAATGCAACGCCAAAGTGGGAATCTGATAAGTTTTTCGGGATTATTGAAGGATGCTAATTGTGTTATATCCTAATTGTGAAAATTTCTGTGGAGTTGCATAGGAATGATATTCCAGCAGCCACTATTGGCTTAGATGGAGTGATACCTGTATCAAAACTCGCAGATATCACCACTAGTAACCAAGACTTCGAAGAAGAAGAAGACTATACATTAGTAGAGTGCCATGACGACGACGACGACGACGACGGTGAAGATATTGGTGAAGGAAACGCGGATGATACTAACACTAATTAGTTCTAATTTGGTTTTAATTTGTTTAATGATATTGCATCTCATTTCAACTTGTAGTTTTATGAAAGATATTTATGGTAATGAAGTTTATTTTGATTTTTATTTTCCTTATTCTATGAAATGTGGGGAACTAGATGTAACTCCCAAAGGAGTGCGAAAGTCACAACCCAAATGGCTAAAATATATGAATTTAATAATATAACTAAAATGCCATATATATATATATATATATATATTACCCTTTAAAGGTATAAACGATAAAAACACAAATCTCCAATAATGATATATCTTATGGCTATGTTCAGGAGAGAGGTTTTAGTTGAATATAGTGTTTGATAAAAATTATGAAGACATAAATTATATGTTTGGAATGAATATTTTAATAAAATGAATAATATAATGTATTTGAATATGTATATAATAATAATTAAATGGTGTAATAAAAATAAAGATAATGATTATATTATAGGGTATAAATAAAAATAAATGTGAATATATATGTGATATATAGATATTGATTTGATTATGTATAAGTATAATAATTAAAAAATAATTATTTATTTATATATATAAGAGAGAAAAATTTTAAATTTAAATTTAAATAAAAATATTGTTAAATTGTATATTTAGCAGCGTCTGAAATGATGTGTTAGACTTGAAAGTTGTATACGAACATAGCTTATTTGTTTGTGTATGCATGTGCGGGAATTTGCAAGTGGCCATGACACCTGTTGTCTTGCATGTTGCTCCTTCACTTGGCCTGCACCCAATTGTCATCAGATTCACTTACAAAGCGCAGGCACAGCTCATATGTGTCGACGACTGCTATCATTGCCATCCAGCCGTGCAATTTGCAACTAAACTTAATACAATTCCAGTACTAATTTCTTGTTTTGATACACTGATCAAAAGTATATATTTGACTATTTGCACAATTGGTGCAGTGTAAAAGATCTCATGTTGTAATACTAAAAAGAGTATGAAATATCGAAAATTTTGAGAAAAACTATGAATAAAAATAATATTTTCGAAGAAGATGGAAAAAAATAAAAAAATTAAATAAAGATAATTGTTTAATTTCATATTGTGAAACCTAAAAGCATTATTTTTCAGATAATATGGTATAGATATAGGTTTAAAGTATAGGAAATGCCAAAATAAATAAAGATGAAATGATATGAAAAGAGAGTAGACTTGGTGACAAAAATATAAATAAATGTATTTAGTTATTAGAAAAGAGAAATAGGAAAGGCAAAAAAAGGAATGAGAGAATTTAAAATAAAGGGTATTGGGTAATTTTATATTGTGTAGCAAAAACTTTATTGAAATAATAGCATAGTGTAGATCTCTGCATATGTACAAGCTTGAAAAAATTATTGGGCTAGGGAAATTATTAAGAGAATGTTATACGAGTATTTTTAAACTTTGTAAACGTGTGTGGCATTTTTAATAAAAAAATTATAAACTTAAAAAAATGAGATGTTGGATCTTAAACTCCTTAAAAATATGAGTTTTACAACTTATTTGTAACATTAAATAAGTCATCTCATTATACATTGTAAAAGATATAAAATTTTTTAATTATATTGGATTAATGATGTTATCTCTTTTTTATCATTATTATAACTGAAAATTAAGATTAGTTATATTTTAAAAATTCAATAATATTTTAAAAATTTTTAAATATTTTTTTATCTGTATTATTTAACAAATTTTTTAATATAATATCTATAAGTTTATAATTATTAAAAACATTCAAGATATTAAGAACAAAATTAGTTCATCATCGTTTAATTTAAAAATTATTAAAACCCAACAATAAGTGCCCAGAATTAGCCGAACTGAAATGGAAAGGGGAATCCGAATCCAGCCCAGAAAATCCAACCTAATGCTACTTGCTCGAGTATGAAACCCCATATATACTCGCGCATCCCGCCTTTTATATTATTTTGTTTGACTAATATTTTTTTATGTATACTAACAGGATTGACACATAAAATATAAAATATAGTAAAATTATAAAATATTTGCAATGTATAAAAAACATTTAAGATAAAGATGAAAGTGATTAAAGTAAAAAGTTTGAAAAAAATATAAATAAAGATAAATTAAAGGGCGAAATGACGTCATCATATAACTTAAATCCAGACTTAGCTTGTCATTTGCTAAACACAGTCTTATTTCAAACAAAACTTATCATCTGTAGCACAGCCTTCTTCCTATCCATATCTCGCCACACCTCCGATAAAATGATCCAAACACGCCCTTCTTCAATTGGCGACCTAACCGCACCCTTCTTCCCTTTCCAGATTTGTCAGTTAGGTGTCCAAACACAGTTCTAGCTGGCAATTTTGTGACAGAGGCGGTGGTGGAAGCAGTGACTGTACAAGACTAAATCTAAAAATAGTTGAATGTTGGCCAGTGGATGGTTTGTTGATCCTGTAACATTGCTGTCAACGCAAATTGCATAATAGATAATCTAATTTTATAACATTGAATTTTTAAGAATAATGATAAAATGAAAAATGTATGTCTGATTGATAATTTTTCATATATAAAATATTGATTGTATTTAGAATTTAAAATTTTTTATATATAGATAGTTTTTTGTTGTAGTAAAAAATTCAATTAGTAGATTATAAAAATTTGAATAATAAAATATAAATATTTAAAATTAAAATTAAATTGAAAAATGGAAAGTAGCAGATGTTACTAAATATAAGAGAGAAAATAAATTAAAAAGATAGGTCAAAAAATTTAACAAAAAGGTATAATAAATAAAAATAAAATAAAGAAAAGAAGGAGAATTGAGTACAATATCAATTAAGTCCCAAAATTAGTTGCTAAAATTTTACTGTCTCATACTATTTATCAAGAAGAGCCTTGCTATTGTTGAAGTGGTTTGGGTTTAATATTGATGCATTTGATTGAAGAAAATATTAATTTCACATATATTAGCATTCAAGGCAATGTGTAAAATTTCAAATTAATTCAATAAAGAAAATGAAAATTAGAAAAATACTACAATAAAATGCAATAAAAAATATACATTACAAAAACAAAAAATGCAGAAATATAAATATATTAATTGTTATTTTGTTGAAAATATATAATTATGAAAATTCATGACAAATAATTTTTTAAAAAATACAAACAAAAATTTAATGGTTACATGTCCGATTTTAAAATAATTAGTTTGTAATGTAAAAATTTTAATACAGGTTACAAAAAGTGATGCTTATATTTTAATAGTTTGAAAATTTTATTTGTATTTTTAATATGTTCAAAAAATTTCTATTAGTTAGACTATTAAAATATACTATGCATAATTAAATATGAGTTTGTAAATATAACTTTACCATATTATGTAGTAGCAATGTTAGGTTATATATGACATATTTACAGTGATTAAATTTAAATTCTTAAGTTATGCATGTAAACTGTTATTTTGAAAATATGACATTTGAAGGTGGTGGTGTATGATTTGACTGGAATAAATTAGAATCGTTTTGTCATCTGTTTAAAAAAGAACTTTGTATTGAGAGATGCGTTCGAGGGACATGATGTTATCCTACTAGTGATTGAACATGACATAAATTTACAGTTCTTGTTGAATCCGATGAATTAAGTAATATATTTAGATTTGTACATCGAAATAGAAATAGTTAGAGCCTAATTATGTGTCGTGTGTACGACATGTGGAAGGTGAAACGGGTCAAGGCTACCATCAATCGTTCTTTAAACCATAACAATTAAGTAGCGTGCCTCTAATTACTGAAGCGTTGAGTCATAAGAACATTTAAGAGGATGGCATGTTGCTTAACCTTAACACGCAAGCATCTTTTTTTGAACAAGAATGTGGAAGAAGGCCTCATATTCCGTCACGGCCTTTAGCAATTGTTGCCGTGGGAATAAGGGTAAGGGGAGTAAGATGCTCACGAAATAACTTGTGATGTCCATGAGTAACATGCATACCGGTCAATATCTAACATCAACGATAGGAATTATGGAGATGATGGAGATGATGAGGACAAAAAAGATGAGGATGTAATCGATATCAGTTCGATACAGCATGTATTGCATGCAATAGATGCTGGCCCATTAGGCAGTCCACGCCCATAACATGTGACAGAGCCATCGAGCATCGTGTCATGGTGTTCTTCAATTATTCCAACACATGAACATGTGATAGAGCCGTGGACTGTATCATTTTGTTCATCAATCTTTCCAGTTCTTGAACATGTGACAGAGCCATTGACGACACCATTATATCTGTCTGTGCCCTTCTTCTCACATTTGTATTTAGAAATAACTGTTGATAGCATTGAAAACCCCAGTGGCAAAGCAGCACATACTATGATGAAAAAAAAAGAAGAGTTTCATTTGAACATGGTGTTTAAGAGCAATAGTCATGTCCAGACAACTATGAATGATTACTTTATGACACATGCAAAACGTGAGTATCACGTGCTAAAGAGCATGCCGAGTATGTGAAAGGTTAAATGTAGACATAGTACAATTGATGAATATTATGATTGGCACCTTAAGACTTCTTCAAGATAGAAATGGGATTGTGGAAGATAATAAGTTATGGCGGAACCCACACTTGTTTTCCGAGGGACCTGTACATGGATCATGCAAATTTGGATAAAAACATGATAGTGGCACTTTTCGTAAGTTGGTTTGTTAGAACCCTATTTGTGAGATAAAAAAATGTCATTCAGCTTGCTAAAGATCGATATGGTTATGAGATTAATTATGCGAAAGTATGGTATAGCTTAAACATGCTATTGAGAATGTGTATGGTACGTCGGAGGACTCAGTGAAGAAGTTGCCATCATACATGACTTCACTACAAAAATGAAACCCAAGCACAGTTGTTCAGTGGAGACACATTGACACAAGATTGCGTAATCGGATGGTGCTCGTTTATTTCTTTTGGGCTTTCAAATCTTACATTGATAGATATATGCATTGCAGGCCAGTGATTAGTGTGGATGGTACACACTTGTATACAAAGTATCGTCATAAGCTATTGATTGTAGTTACCATTGATACTAATCAGTAGGTGTTGCCCCTTGCGTATACCTTGATAGATGATGAAAACATGGAGTTATGACGTTGGTTCTTGCAAATGTTGGACAAATATATTATTTGTGGTTGAGAGTATAATTGTCTCATATCGGATAGACACCCTGGCCTTTTTTCTATTGTTAAGAACATTGATGCATTTAAGACCCTACAAGGAAGGCACCGATTTTGTCTTCGATATGTGTGTGCAAATATTCTGAAATCTTTTAAATCTCGACACTTACGTGACCGGTGCTGGAGAGTGGGTGCAGAAAACCAAGAGAAAAAAGTTTTTCCAAACTGTAGACCTTATAAAGTAGATTAATTTGGAGGCCTATAACTATTTGCAAGAAATTGATATAAAGAAGTGGGCTCTGTCGTTTGACGGGGTTAGAGATATGGGGTGCTAACAACCAATATATCAGAATGTATTAATGGGGTAATGAAAGTGATACTACGATTGCCAATATACTCAATTGTGCAGATGGCGTTTGATTGGGCTGTAGCTAAATTCAAGGGAGAGATGAGTTGATAGTGAAGTTATGATTGCAATGGGGGATGAATGGCCTACTTGGCTTGTAAAAATATATGAAAGGGCAGAACACAAATCTGTGTAGCGTGTAGTGCAGTTGTATGATAGAAATGTACAGTCAGATTGTGTGATCACAGCACAAGATAGGGAAAAAGGTGGAAAGAATGTGCACGTTATAGAGATATGCAGTAGGGATTACACATGTAGGAAGTGGTTGTTGCGTGGTGTTTCATGCTCACACGTGATAACTGTCTACAAAAAATATGGTGTGAATCTTACATAGTTAATGATGCCATACTTTTCCATTCGAAGCTATGTACATAAATATACAAGGAGATTCAATCCTATTTAGACCAAAGATTATTGGGACGATTTACCACATGCATTGGTCCGCAACCCCCATAAGCATATGATTAGGTGTGCTGAAAGGGACCCATCGTGCTAAATACCAAATGAAATAGATTGGGCACAACATTAGGCTCGATAGCAATCGCAGCAGGAGGCCCAACGTCGATTACATGATTTAGACATGCCCTCATCTTCTGGATGTCCTCGTTAGTTTGAAATGTGTGTAGATCTTAAATTTACAAGCAGTTTATATACACACGTGTGGTTGTGCATTAGATATAACAATAAAAATTATGTCTCCAGTGAGTGAATTATTTGGGTGCATTTTAGGCAAGTAAATTTAACTTATTTTTACTTTCTTCTTGTAAGTGGATTCCTCTTGTTATTGTTTATATGAATAATTATTGTTGTCAAAATAGATTCTTTTTTTTTTCCGTTTTATCACTATGATTTTAATGCGTAGGTGCCACCTTTTCCTTCTACTTTTTGACAATTTATGTTTATAAAAGCATGTATTATTTATAATACAATTGTTCACATTGTTATTAAAGTTAAAATAAGGTAATAAATTATGTCATCCTCATGCAATTGCCATTGATTTGGCGTCCAATCATTGTAGGCGATTTTTTTCGTGTAGAATTATTTCACGATGTCCATGAGAGTTGATCCAAGCCAATTAGATTGCAATTTACTCTATTTACAGCATAATCATAGGTTGGAAGTTGTGTGGCTTGGAGACATAGACACTATACTTCGGCCATGGCACCAGACCAAGACACTAACCAAGATTCCTGCCTTGGATGATCAGGTTGTACTTTTGCCACAAAGGCTAAGTTTCTATAATATATATAAATGTGGACATATAGCACTTGACTGATACTTGAACACAACGATGGTCAAGAGGTGGCATTGTGAGACTCACACATTACATCTAGTGGTTAAGGAGGCCATTATTACATTGGAGGATATGGCATTACTTTGGCAGCTACTAGTGGAGGGCACTTTAGTTACAAGGATAGATGAGGGTTGGGATATTAGTGTTTGGCAGTAGTATTACATTGAGTATTTAGGGTTTGCATCTGCCATGGATATATTCAGTAATGCCACTATACTGCTTTCAATTTTAGTTAGGGAGGTCAAAAATCAGGTGCTCACAGCCAATAGTATGGATGATAACATTGCTCAATACACTCGTTGCTACTGTTGATGTTATTCGGTTGCAAGATTTTTGTCAATTCATCTAGAGATAGAGTCAAGCTAGTATATCTGCGCATGTTACAGGATATCATTAGGTCCTAACTATATAGTTGGGGGAGCACAGTGTTAGCATACTTGTATAAAGAGTTGTGTTTCGCGTGCATGCAACACAAGTAAACGATAGGTGACCCATTAGAACTTTTACAAATATATACTTGGATTAGGATTCCGAGGTTGGGACCACGGACTCATAATCGTGGCCTTTATATTGGCCCACTGACTATAGCTGGTGATGTACAGTTGCCTCTACACCCTTCAAAGCACGATATATTCCACCAAATTACATTTTTTGTTGCATCATCATCATGCAAGTGTTAAATTCATCTGTTTTATTTTTTTCCTGTGCATACAGTTGGACTAGGGTAAAGAGTACACATCAAATGCATCTTACTCTATTCACGTGATATGTGATATGTTAGAGGGAGAGACAGAATATTAAGTATAAGTAAATTGTGTCATATTAAAAACCTCATTGGGTTATTTTATTGTGCATACCATCAATTCCACGTATACTGCATATTTTATTTCAATTTTAGTGGTGGCCTTACCCTAATGAGGCATGCGAAATGCTACTCAACCATTGTGGACATTCTATGGTCTACTTATTTGTTATAAGATAATTGAAATGTATCGCATTTATCGAGTACTGAGGTAGTTTGGAATGCCATAGGGCATCCTCATTGATCCATCATGGCACAAGAATGCACTTTATAGTGACCAGCGACGCAAGCGCTTAGGGACTAATTAGGCTTAGTACCATGCTGTACATGTTTAAGAGTAGGGTAGTAACGATCATATCATGAAAGACCCCATCTCTCTGAACATACGAGTGCCATGAGATTACTTAAGGTGGTACTATATAGTCACACGCCGATTCATCACAGTCGGACATGTATTCGTGCACATTGGATATCAGCCTGGCCACGTTACTTATTTCCCTTACGTGGTACATTTCATGTTACCCCTTTTAATATATAATTGATTGTACTTAGTTTATATGCTTATATATATATATGTATGTATATATGTGTGTTACTCTATAATATGTACATGATTGATTGTAGGCACAACAAGTGCAACAATTACGTACTGATTGATCTAATCAGCAGATTGTGGATGGTGTGGAGTGATTATCACAACAGCGAGTTAAGTGAGATTTTCTACCGTACTTCTAGACGCGGACATGACATTTGCATAGCCCAATCCAGGACCTAGCACGTCATATCACTATAATGCAGTAGGTCCTAGCACATCATACCATCATGATGCAGCAGGTCGTAGCACATCATACCTCTATGATGTAATAGGTCCTAGCACTGTATATCAAGAGGATGTGTACATGCATTAATCATCAGATCGAAGCACCCACTCTTTATACACACTATAAGTCGATTCTCCTTATACAATACTCCTCGAGCTTCCTTACACACCCCTTCAAGAGTACAATCCACAGAAGTAACATTAGCATTACTGCAGATCTCCAGTGCCATTTCAGCAAGGTTCAATGAATACAGGAATATAGCAACACCATATTATGTTAGATCTTCAGGGAGATTTAGCACTATGAAGAAGACACTGTGTTAGATGCCCACACATTGTGGCACCAATAGTTGCTTAAGGAATGGAGATAGCATGTAGCATGTACTAGTTCCTCTTGCATGTATGAGATGTTCTGTTTAATGGGATTGAATAACACTTTTTGTCCATTGTTACAATTTATATAGCTAGGTTTATTTATAAATGATTAAGTTATACAGTGGTACTAATAAAAATGAATTACTTGAAATTTTTATAAATATAAATTAAATTTGTAACTAATATCACATAAATCTCACTAATAGTTTTAAAACAAAGTTAAACGAAAGCATGGTATGTACATATTGTCTATATGTCTCATAAAAAGTTCATACCCAACAAAAAAGTATAAATATTAAAACACTGCATAAATATATTAAATAAACAAAAATTACATATCAAATGATGCAATTTTTAATTTAGAAATATAATTTCTAAGTTGCTTAAAATAGAAAAGTGTTAAACTATAATTGTAATTAACATAAAGGTAATTTTCTTAATTTACTTTCTCCAAAAAATATTTATTATTAAAATGCCATTGTAGTATATTATTATACAATAAATCAATTTAATACTCAATTTGTTGAAATATAAGGATATTTATTTAAATAAAATTTTAATTTTATTTCAAATTATAATAATTTTATTTAAAAACAAAGAAAAGTGTTAAACCCTAATTATAATTAACATAAAAGTAATTTTCTTAATTTATTTTCTCCTACAAATATTTATTATTAAAATGTCATTCAGATATTATTATATAACAAATTAAACAAATTAATTTAAATATCAATTTATTGAAATATAAGGGTTTTTTTAAAATGATATAATCTCGTAGTCTCAAACGGAAAGATGACATTAGCATAAGCTTTCCATATTTCTCCCGAAATATGATATATTTTATTTATTTATTTTTAAAAAGTTTATCTCACCGACTTAGACGACGAGATGATGTATGCTAACATCATTTTGTCATTTGAAACCGTGGGATAGGACAATTAATTAATCTTTTTAAAATTGAGTTATTTTGACAAAGTTTAATATTAATTTGAATAAAAAAATAAAAATCCATACAATAAATATTTAACTTTATTTTATGTAATCAAAATGGAGATAAAATGCTTGATAATATAGTATAGATATTATAACTAAAACATCTTATCAAAAATAAAAAATATTAATTTAACCCATATCAAATAATGTAACTTGGGTGGTATTTTTCTTTCTCATTTACTCATATAAAATTGCGTTTTTATCTTATAAATATTTTAAATTATATGTATACATATATTACTCTATAATATATCATCTAAAAGAATTATCTATTTTGAATATATAAATATACTAATGACAATAAAATATAAATTATATTGTTTAAAATACACTTGAATGAAAAAATAATAGTTTAAGATAAAAATTAAATATGAATAAATAAATAAAGTTTCGTTAGAAAATCTAAAACAAAAATTATAAAAAACAGAATAGAAAAAGACAAAATAAATAAAATAAAGATATTTCAGTCTTTTTACTTTAAACAGCGAAAGTAGTTATTTAATGAGATTTAATTTAATAAATAATACATATTTATTAAAAAGGATATTAAAAAAATCTATTAAAATGAAAAGAAAGTTACTTAATAACATAGTATCTTTCTATATAATAATATTAGATGAACTAGTATAAATCCCACAAATTATTGTATTATGAATATTAGAACTAAAATTATTTAAATTAAATTAAAAGTATTTAAAATAATAAAACAAAGAATGGCTAAAAGAATTTAGAAAAATAAAAACTTTGAGAGAAAATATAAATAAATATAACAAGTTAAAAGAAAAAGAATAAAGAAAGGATAGAAAAAATAAAAAATGAAAAATGAAAAATAATTATATAATTTTATATTGTGTAGTCAAAATTCTTTATCTATTAACTTTATAATGTAATATAAGTTAAAAGAAAAAAGAAGGAGAAAAGAGAGAAAGAAAATAATATAAAAATAAAAAATGAAGACAAAGATAATTTTGTAATTTAATATTGCGTAATTGAAAATACAACTTAATAATACAATATAAAGATATACAAATTAAAATGAAAAATATCTCAACCTTAAGGACCCCACCTCTCAAAGTCGCACATACTCATCTCTTTGACACGCATTCCTCAGTCATCCAATTGACTTCACCCCTCATATATATGACTCTGTCTAACATAATTCAATTTCAATTTTCAACTGCTACCTTTACCTCAAATCTCCCAAAAGTCTCGTCTCCCTCTGTGAATTCTCCGATGGCTTTGACTAGAGAGCAGTTCCTCTACATGGCTAAGCTGGCCGAGCAAGCTGAGCGCTACGAGGAGATGGTTCAATTCATGGACAGCCTCGTTGCCGGCTCGGCCGGCTCCGAGCTGTCCGTCGAGGAGCGAAACCTGCTCTCCGTCGCTTACAAGAACGTCATAGGCTCGCTTCGGGCTGCGTGGCGCATCGTCAGCTCAATCGAGCAGAAGGAAGAGGGCCGCAACAACGACGACCATGTCGTGCTTGTCAAAGACTACAGATCCAAGGTGGAGACCGAGCTGGCGCAAGTCTGTGCGGGGATTTTGAAGCTTCTCGCGGATCATTTGATCCCGTCGGCGGCTTCGAGGGAGTCCAAGGTTTTCTATTTGAAGATGAAGGGCGATTACCATAGGTATTTGGCGGAGTTCAAGGGAGGAGATGAGCAGAAGCAGGCTGCTGAGGATACTATGCTCGCTTACAAAGCCGCTCAGGTATGTGCAAGTTGAAATTCTCTTTATAGTGATGATATATTAATTAGCTGTTTCACCCTTTTAGGCTTTTTTTCTTGATAGAAAATTGGAGAAAATTTTCAGGGAAGATTGGAATTATATGTTGGTTAAATTGATAGCGTATTGTAGGATTTTGTTCTAATTGTTGCTATAGTGTTTCACTGCCTTGTTTAAAGTCATTTATTCTGTATTCATGGTTTAATTCTCTCTTATTTATTTTTATCTCTTTCTGTCTGTAGGGTGAGATATTATTAATTTAGTCAAATGGCTTCTTATCTTAAGCTTAAGCAAAGTGTTAAAGAGATGTATAATTTTAAAAGTTGTTTCTAACAAAAAGTCTCAATCTTGGCAAGACTGAGAAACTCTTTCTTGTCTTCAAGGTCGGAAGTTAATATAGGCGAGGATGTATTTTCGAATGAGTATTTAGGTGCTAAAACTTCTAAAGTGATTCTTGTGTACTTTTAATCTTGAAAGCTGATTGATATTTTGGCCTGGACATGAGAAAACATTATATGATGGGAGAACCAGATGTGTGGAAAGAAGGAAGTTTGACGTACGCGCACACACACATGCAGTAGTTAGTATAAGGGCTCTACTTTGAGACACACTTGAGTTAGTATAAGGGCTCCATGCTTTGTGCAATGAATACAATGCCACGGGGAATAATCTATATGCGCAAAGTGGTTTCATTTCAGGAACCAAATCGGATACATATCCGAAAAAATTGAGATGATGCTGTTTGCTTCTGTTTTGGCACAAAATGATGCCGTTTCATCTTTCACCAAAAATATCAAAAATAAAAAAATCTGACGGAATTCACTATAGCAGTGCTGAAATAACTATTTGTTTCACCATTGCCTCTTATTAGGTAATAAATAATGCGTAATGAACAGTAAAGCATAATTATTGTTCATGACTGCAATTTACTACTATTATAAAAGGGTGTTACTTGTGCTTGTTTTGGCAGAAAATTGTATCCCACAGAGACAGATACCCATATTAATAAGAAGAGAAGGGGAATGAATGGTTTATTTATAGTGTACTAAAAGGGCGCCGTTTGCACCTGTGTTGGTACAAGATGGCGCTGTTTTCATAGTAAAAAGAAAAGTGTTTGCATTCCAAAAATAAAATTGTTAATTTATATTAATAACGGGCAATGAGGGAATTGATAGGTATTTGTTATTCATTAAAATGACATTGTTTGCTCTATTTGGTACAGTAGGTGCCGTTTTGTTGTCCACAATAAATGCTATAGTGATCAAAGAGTCTAGAAGAAAATGCAATTGGTGCAAATATACAGGATGGCTTATCATGTGATAAATATCACGTGTCATATTATTAAAATAAATTAAAAACTGAGTGGTAATTATAAAATAAAATAATGTGACATTTATCACATGATAAGGCACTTGATACAGTTGCACCAAATGCATCTCCTCTTGGACCAAACAAAAGGAGTGAAACATTGACTGGTTATCTGTTGTGTTGTGGGCTCACAAAACAAACTTATAAGAATAAAAATTAGAAAAGAATAAAGTGGAGAGGAGAACACTTAAGAATTTTATACTTCTCAACTCAATTAACACTTTATAAACTCTCTCTTCTACAACTCTATATTTTTCTTTCTTATTCTCTTGAATTACAAATGATTTGCAAGACTTTTCTATTTATACTATTTTTTATCAAGAATGGACGGTGGTGATTAAGAAGATTTAACGGTTCAAATTAATCATCACCTAACTATTTCACCTATCTCTACCTAACTTACCAACCACATGAACATAGACACACACATTGTCTAAATACATCACCAACTCTATGTATTTAGACATTATTTCAATCTTTATACATATACACTTTAGAGGAAACAATTTTCAATACAAAACTAATTTATTTTTGATAGAAATGCTAGAAATTTAAGCTTAATTTTTAACACGCCCCTTAAGCTTGATTTTCTCATCCCGAGTTGATGCCGCAACTTCTCAAATACTTCTCTTTTTAAGGGCTTAGTAAAGATATCAGCAACTTGTTCTTCAGTTTTCACATATTTCACTTGCACTTCTTTCCTTGTGATGCATTCTCTTATGAAGTGAAAGCGCGTGTTAATGTGTTTACTTCGATCATGGAACACAGGATTCTTCGCTAAAGCAATCGCTGATTTGTTGTCGACATATATTGTATTCCCATCTTTCACATCAAGGTGTGAAGTTCTTTAAGTAAACTTCTTAACCACAATGCATGGCAAATACTTGCTGTTGCTGCAACATACTCAGCTTCACACGTTGATAAAGCCACAATTAATTGTTTCTTTGACATTCAAGTGAATGTTGTGTCTCCAAAATAAAATGTAAATTCACTTGTACTCTTTCTATCATCAAGATCACTAGCCCAATCACTATCACTGTATCCCTTCAACTTCATGTCTTCAGTTGCAGGATAGAACACACCATATTCAATGGTTCTTTTGATATATCGAAGTATTCTCTTTACAGCTTGGAGGTGGTAACTTGTTGAGTCTCCATGCAGTGACTAATAAGGCCAACTGCATAAAGGATATCAGGTCTTGTGCATGTCAAGTACTTTAAGCTTCCAATCAAGCTTTTGAATAAGGTGGAATTTACTTGATTTCTATTAACATGTTTTGACAGCTTCATTCCAACTTCTGCTGGAGTGCTAATGGACTTGCGATCTTCAATTTTGAATTTCTTTAGTATTTCTTTGGTATAGTTCTCTTGAGAGATAAAGATGCCATCATCTTGTTGTTTTACCTCAATTCCAAGGTAGTAAGCCATCAATCTAATGTCAGTCATCTTAAACTCCTTCATTGCCTTTTTAAAATTATCAATTATCTTGGAGTTGTTACTTGCAAATATCAAGTCATCAACATAAAGACAAATGATTAATATATCACCATTCTTGCTAGTGCTGATGTAGAGAGTATGGTTATGAGGGTACTTCTTGAATCTATTTTCTTGAAGGTGTTGATCAATCCGGCTGTTCCATGTTCTTGGTGCTTGCTTCAAACCATAAAGTGTCTTCTTTAATTTAAGAACTTTATTTTCATGCCCACAAACAACATAGCCTTAATATACACCTCTTCTTCAAGAAATCCATTCAAAAAGGCAGACTTTACGTCCATTTGGTGAATCTTCCACCTCATTTGAGCTGCTAATGCAATAAAAAATCTTATGGTTTCAAGTCGGGCTATTGGAGCAAATACCTTATTATAATCGATTCCAACTCTTTGCTTGTATCCTTTTACTACAAGCCTTATTTTGTATTTCTCTATTTCTCCTTTTGCATTCCTCTTGATTTTGTAAACCTATTTTACACTGATGGGCCTATGTCCTGTTGGCAGAGTGGTCAACTCCTATGTGTCATTCTTCTTTATAACTTCGATTTCTTCATCTATAGCCTTCTTCCACTCTGTCTTTTGATGCTTCTTCATAATTGACTAGTTCAGAATCTGCAAAAAGATACAATAAGTTCTGATTTTGGCTAAGTTGATAGATTTTATCCCAAGTCCTCGTTCCTTATGGGCCAATAGCATTTTCATCATCTGATGATGTGGAATATCTTGAACTTGATTCGGACTGCGAACTTGATTGTGAAGTTGATGGAGAGGAAGTTGTAGGCTTCATTTCATCTTGAGTTTGATTTTTCTCCACCTCTATTAGATAAAATGTGAATTGCTCCTTGGCTTCCAAACTCCAATCTCATGAACTCTTCTCGTCGATGACCATGTCTTGACTAACTATGACTTTTTTTTCAATAGGATCATACACCTTGTACCCTTTGGAATGTTGGTCATAGCCGATGAAAATGTATATTTACTTCTTTCATCAATCTTCTTTCTTTGTTGGCCTGGGACATGGACATGAGCAATGCTTCCGAACATCTTCAAATGAGATACACTTGGTTTGTATCCACTCCATTCTTTTTCTGGTGTCTTGTTCTCCACATTTCTTGATGAACACTAGTTTGATAAGTAGACAGCACAGTCTACTGCCTCTGTCCAAAATTCTTTAGGCAAATTCTTACTCTTTAACATGCTTCAAGCCATATTTAAAATAGTTTTATTTTTTCTTTCTGCTATCCCATTTTATTGTGGTGAGTATGTGATAGTCAAGGGTCACCGAATTTCATTCTCTTCACAAAACTTTATAAACTCTTTTGAAGTGAACTCTCCTCCACGATCAGATCTCATTGACTTGATTTTGAATTCACTTTGCTTTTCTACGAGGATTTTGAACTTTTTGAATGTTGAAAGTGCTTCAGGTTTCTGTTTTAAAAAATAAACCCATATTTTTCTACTATAATCATCAATAAATAGTAGAAAATACTTGTTTTTTTCCAAAGATTCTGGCTCAATGGATCCACAAATAGCACTGTGGATCAATTCCAATGGTTGCTTGGCTCTCGACATTGATTCTTTTGGAAAGCTTTCTTGATATTGTTTTCCAACAAGACAACCTTCACATAGTTGATCAGGTTGATTGATTGGTGGAAGCTCTCTCACTATCTTCTTCATGGATAACCCCTTTAAGCTTCCAAAGTTGAGATGTTCAAGCCTTAGGTGCTATAGTCATGACTCTTCTTCAACGCAAGCTTTCAAGCATTTCGCCACATTGGTGTTGATATTCATTAAGAACATTCGGTTCTTAGTCATTGGCACATGAGCCAAAAGATTTCTTTTGTTATCTTTCAGTTAGAGATTCTGATTCTTCAAATGGATATCATATCCCTTCTCCAATAATTGCCCCAAGCTAAGAATGTTAGTTTTCATACTTGGAACATAGTACACGTTCGATATGAATTGATGGTCTCCGTTCTTCAGTTTGATGAGAATTTTTCCTTTACCTTTGACAAGAGCTTTTGAAAGATCACAAAAAGTAATATTTCCCATCACAGATTCATCTATCTCAACAAACATATGCCTATGACCGCACATGTGATTACTTGCACCAGTATCAAGGTACCGGTATGCATTGACTCTTCATTTTGTCCGTTGCATGCCAGCAAGACTGTATTTTCAACTTCATTTGTTTCTTCAACATGAAATGACTTTTCTTTTTTCTCATCTCGACACTCATATGAATAATGTCCGTACCTTTGACAGTTGTAGCATTGCACCTCCCTTTTATCTTGCCTTTGATTGTAGCCACCTCTTCCTCGATCTTTTGATAATCGAAACTTGTTTGATTCAAAATTTTTGTTTTGATCTTGATAGCTTTTACTTCTTCCTCAACCTCGACCTCGACCTCGACCACGTCCACGACCTCATCCTCGGCCACGATCACGTCCAACTTGATTCTAATAAGCATGGCCTTTCTTTTCTCCAATGCTCATCTTCACTTGAAGGACTTGCTCAATTGATTCTTTATTTCTCCTTTTGCTTTTGTCTTAATGGACTTGCAACTTGTCGGTAAACTCATCAACGGTCATGGTCTCAAGATCATTAGATTCTTTAATTGCTACAACCACATGATCAAATTTAAATCAAGTGATCGAAGTATCTTCTCCACGACTCAACTATCAGGCATTTTTTCACTATTTCTTTCAAGTTGATTTGCAACTATAGTGACTCGAGAAATGTATTCAAACACTTCTTTAGAGTCTTTCATTTGTAAAATCTCAAATTCATTTCGAAGGGCTTGAAGTCGAACCTTCTTCACCTTATCAATGCCTTTAAAGGCATTTTCAAAGATACCCCATGCCCTCTAAGAAGTGGTTGCTTAGACAATTTTCTCAAAAATTGAATCATTCACACTGAGTTGGATGAGTGAAAGTGCCTTTTGGTCTTTCACTTTAGCCTCTTTAACGGCCTTCTTCACATCCTTGCTTGCAGTAGCCAAATCTTCTGGTACAAGAAATTCTTCTTCTACCGCATCCCATACATCTTGTCCACCAAGGAACGGCTTCATTTGGATGCTCCATTTTTCATAATTTTCTTTTGTGAGTTTTGGAATTGAAAGGATTCCACCGGCAACGGCCATCCTAACAAGGCTCTGATATCACTTTGTTGTGTGGTGGGCTCACAAAACAAACTTATAAGAACAAAAATTAGAAGAGAAGAAAGTGGAGAGGAGAACACTTAAGAATTTTATGCTTCTTAATTCAATCAACATTTTATAAACTCTCTCTTTTACAACTCTATATTTTTCTTTCTTCTTCTATTGAATTACAAATAACTTATAAGACTCTTCTATTTATACTATTTTCTATCAAAAATAGACGGTGGTGATTAAGAAGATCTAACGGTTCAAATTAATCACCACCTAAGTATTTCACCTATCCCCACCTAACTTACCAACCACATGAACATAGACACACACATTGTCTAAATACATCACCAATTCTATGTATTTAGACATTATTTCAATCTTTATACATACACACTTTAGAGGAAACAATTTTTAATACAAAACTAATTTATTTTTGATAGAAATGCTAGAAAATTAAGCTTAATTTCTAACCTTATCTACTTTTCATTAAAATTTTGCCATTTCATATTCCCAATAAATTAAATAACAAAACAAGAGCTAACAAAATTCAGCGAAATAACCATTCATTTCACCATTCACCATTTCCTCTTGTTAATACTGGTGGTAATAATATATAAATAAATTGAAAAGTTAATAAATACAGCTACTCATACAAAAATACTAGGAAATGTTAGTTGTGAATCCGAGATGTCCATTTGAGTGCATTGCAAATATGCAGAGTAAAACCTTGGCAAACATTTCCCAGTGTGGAAATTAAAGGTGAAAAAATGAAAATTATGTGAATATTGAAGTAGCGTAATGAAATTTACTTTCAATTGAAAGTGACTATTATTCTTGTAAATATGATATTAGCATGTGGATTTAAGGAGCAAGGCCTGGTCTTTTGAAGTTTACAATTATGGGTTGATGACTTACATTCTATTTGAGAGATTGAAGATGACATTAGTAATAAATTTAGTGAGACACATTTCAAATTTTGCCCCCTTTTCAATAGTAGTAAGTGGATACAAATGCCTGAATGCGTTTATTTTTGGTTTCTGGCGTAAGTATCTTTACATTTATTAATCTTCTGGTTGATCATTTTTGGGTATAATACAGGATATTGCGCATGTGGATCTTCCTCCAACGCATCCTATACGGTTGGGCTTGGCACTGAACTTCTCAGTTTTTTACTATGAAATTCTAAATGCATCAGAAAAAGCTTGCAACATGGCAAAACAGGTTAGTTTCATAGCTCTAATGGATTATAAAATATTTTTTGATTCACTTTGAGCTTATCTGTTTTCCCCTTTTCACCTTCAATCTTCCATGCGTTTTCGCATATTTTTGGCTTTGTCTAAGTTAAATCTGCTTCAGTTATAGGTCTAAATGTCAAAGTTTTGAATACGGGTTGTGCTAAGTTGACAAAGAAATAGTATTTTGTGATTACGTTTCCAATTTCTTCATGCAATTGAAAAAGTTATGGAGTTTTTTAAATTTTTTACCACTTAATTGGTAACATTTTCTCCTTTTGCAACAAATTCAACATCATTCTCCATTTGCCTTTTTCAATGAAAATTAAAATGTTACATGGTTCTTGCTATTTCTAAATAACCACACTGGACTTATTTTGAGAAAAATTTTAATAATTTCCGTAATGCCTTGACCAAATACATGAACATTAGTTGAACTAAAATTTCACTTTACTACTGCTGGCAGATTTTGAAGAGTATTGATTACCTGAAACTACTTATACATAAATTATGTCAATGCGCCTAATTATTGTGTTCTAAATTCGAACGTTGATGTAGTAAAGAGGGTAAATTTACTTTTACTTTAATCATGTCCTTTCATCTAATTCTTGTGTGTCCTAAATTCAAACATGCATAGTTATAATGTTAAATTTCTGGTCTTTGCTTGGCAAGCAAACCATTTTTCCCAGTGATAGTTCTTTCAACTGGAATATTGAATTACTTTTGTCTTGCCATGCAGGCTTTTGAGGAAGCTATTTCTGAGTTGGACACTTTGGGTGAAGAGTCTTACAAGGATAGCACTCTAATCATGCAACTTCTTAGGGACAATCTCACTCTCTGGACCTCAGATATGCAGGTGCGCAACTATGACAGTCAGAACCCATTCGTTTTCTTTTTGATTTCACTAAGCAAACAAGAGAGCTATTATTTTCTTTTTCATTGACTAGAATTAGTTGCATACACAATGTATGGGAATCGGAAGTCTTATATTTGGACTAGAATTTGCTAACTTAGTGCTACCCCTTTATGGGGATTCATGCAGGATCAGATAGATGAGGATTGAGCTAAAGGATTTATCTGCTCCCCAAGGAGGTGGGCTTGAATGTCATAAACTCTTAAATTTGCATATACAGGACTGTAGATGATTTTATCTTGTATTGTGTTACTATGATACTTATTTTATTTAAGCTTTTGGATTTGCATCACTTATTCACATTTGCCTTTCTACTTTTCTTAGAATGTAGGAAAAAAAGAAAGTAGGATAAAAAATGCTGCCCTTAGATCAAAGTACTGTTGCAATAGCATCCCTCATGGGAAATTGGTTCTTCAATGAACGTGCCAAATTGAATGTTTGATGCTTGTTTCGTATTCAGGTTTCGGTATCTTAAGGTATCAGAACCTGTCTTGTTAATATGGCTGGTTGAAATATGAAGATGGCATAATTTTTTCTGTTGATTCAGATGATTATTGTTTCTTGAGATCTTATCAAGAGAGACAGACATACAGATTGCGCTGTTAAGGTGCTATGTTGTACTCTACTCTGCATTCGTTCATTGTTTTGTATTGTTGCTAAAGTCTATAAATTGTGATTTCATGCTATTCTTTGAGGTTCTTAAACTTTTTGATTAATCAAAATAGTTGGCAACATACTATCAAAGCATCTTAAAGGGTACTAATCATTGGTCATGGGAAAAAATGATGGGCCGAATGATGGATCCTGCTGAACTGAATTTTTTTTTCAAACTTGAGTGTGTGTTTTTAGGTGTGCAGTGTGTTTGTCTTGAAAATTTTGTAAAAATATGAAAGAAAAAAAGAGATTTTAAAAAGTGTGTTTTTGGGATGGAAAATTTCAAAACAAACATTTTTGCTTTAGATTAGATTGCATCTTAAAATTTTCATAATTATATTATTGGGTCTAGTTGCGTAATGTTCGGTTTTAAATTTTAATTGGATCGTTTTGGATTCAACTTAAAAAATTAAGTTTTAATTTAATTTTGGTTTGTACATCATTATTTAGAAAACTGCATATATATTCTTTAGATATAATTTTAGATTATATCAACATGACAAAAGTAGCTACTATTATTATTGTTATTTAACTCATACTGGCTCAAAACAATGAAGTCCAATCTATTTTATATCAAATTGATTAATTAAATCAACCATTGTTACATCAACATCACAAAGGAGTTTAGTTTCTTGGCATGGGTTGTGTGCTCTATCTTGTTGAACCAGAGTCCTTACGATGCTTCAGTTATTGAATTAGTTATTTTAGAACTGAAGATGTTCTTGTTTGAATGACATTTTAATGGAGATGCGATAACAAACTTGTGCTTAGATGGCAATTGTGGCAAAATCCCAAAGTGACAGTAACAAATAATTTATTGCCACACCCAAAATCACTCCATGCTGACAGGTTATCTTCCATCGCGCACACATTAATTTCATGATAAAATGGTCAAATGGGAAAATTTGAATTGACCTAAATTAGGCCAGAAGACCTAATCTAAGGAAACAAACACGATAGTTGTGCTTGAATTCAATACTGTCCTTGTACTGGGGAATCTTTCCTCAGACATTAGTGTCTCATGCCCATAGGATGTATGCTTCAGAATTATGTTTAGAGGGCAATGCTTTTTAGCCTTAGGTCTAAGCATTCCAGCTAGTGAATTCTACCGCGGGGTACATTGTGTAGGTTGTGTAGTTCGAAGGTTGGATGCGCCTTATTCAATCACAATCATTCGATTGGGAATGGTGAACGGTGAAGATCATGACACTGAATAATGAGAAGTGAATTAGACTGTCGTTTCACTTAATCTATTACACATTCAGTAATTATATTGATATAACATGAATCCTTTTAATCCCGAGTTTTTCCAAGCCTAGAAGCTAACGGGGAAGAATCTTTTTAGTACTTTGTCCATTATTTTTTCAATCCGGCAAAAATGATGACCAAAGAAAACCAGTCAATTCTCTCCTGGATTTGTCTATGCTTAAAATTTCTGCTTCAAGATTCTAATGGAGTGCATGATTATCAATGGGGGCCAGGCCAAGCAAAATCTTTTCCAGACCAAATCCCAAGAAAAGGGCACATAAATTGGTCTACTAAAACCCACAAGAAAAAAAAAAAAGAAAAAAATAAATTGTTGCTGCTCACATGCAAGAAGAAGCTAAGAACCAAAAGCAAGAAACTGAAAGCAAAATCATGTTTTTTCATTTGTGTCCCAAGTTGCAGAATTTCAGTATCCAATTAAGCAAATCTTGCTTTGACTCATCTGAACTGTGACAATTAGAAAATGGGATATCCAATTGCTAATTTGTACAACTTTTTTTGTACTGCTCTTACTAATGAGACTCGAAGAAACTTTGACTGTGAGGTTACAAAAATCTTGTATGAACTGATTTGCTGCCGTGCATGGGTTTTTAGAGGTCCAGGAATCTTTTGCATCTGTGTAATAAAAAGAGGTCTTTTCAAGAAAATTTGACTGAGGGTAGTAAAAACTGGTATTAACTTGATTCTCAACAGGGCAGCTTTTACCTGTGGTAATTTATGAATGAATGATGAGCATTTGTCCATAAGACATAAGACTTGAGAGAGAGAGAGAGAGAGAGCTGAATTTTGATTAGGGGGTGTACAGTTGAGTTTAATGATCATATCTCATGTCGAAATCGACAATTTTATCAACGAGATGTACAGTTCAATTTAATGATCATATCGTCGAAATCGAAATTTTATCATGTGTCAAATGCTGAATACGAACCAAATTACAATTCTATATAAAGGACATCCAATAATTCATCACCAATATTCTCTTGATGAATTATCGGATTACCCTTTTCTAGAAAAATATGTTAGTTCTCTCTCTCTCTCTCTACACTATATATCATCACCTTGTTTCCCTCAATCTGGTTTATTAATATATTTCTTAGTTTATATTCACTTTGAATGATTAAATTAAATAAATTATTTTAGCAAACATAATTATATGCTCTTTATGATGGATAAAAGTTATTTATTAATGTCAAATTGAGTATAAAGTAACTAAAATAAAGGATAATTAATCCCACATATCAAATGTAATTAAATAACTATTTAAAATAATGCTAATGAGTTTTAATCCCATTATTGAAAGTAAACATGTCCTTATAGTAAATAGTTAATCACATGGTGTAGTATGAATCTAATTAAAAATTTATATCAAAAAATAGATTAAAATTGTAATTCTAACAAAGTTATGAGTCCGAGTGATGTGCGAGTATTCACATTTGTAATAGATTTTCATCTTTTTTGTATGTTTTGATTTGAATTATCGTGTGTACTAAATTAATTTCTAATATAATGGAACATTAATGATAATGATTGATATCTTCTATGTATATAAATAGAGTGAATTACATCTATACTTTTGAAGTTTATTCAAACAAGATACAGTCTCTTCTAATTCATTAAACTATGGAAAACCCCTCTAAAATTTAATAGTATTACGATAAGAACCTTTATAAGATTCTACTAAAAAAGTTATGCGAAGTACTGAAAATGTCCTTCGGTCAAATGTATTTGACCAAATTGATGGACAAAAATAACATTGCACCATTTTTACCTCTCTCTCTCTCTCTCTCTCTCTCTGTAAAGAGGTACGGGTGCTTTTGTAATCTCATAGTCTATTTATTCATTTTCCTTTTTTTCAAATTTTTCTTGCCGGAAAATGTAAGGACACTAAAATCTATTTGCTTGCTCTAACGACTCACTATAAGGTATTTCATTCATCATAAGAGGAGTTTCGGTAATTTCGTAATGTAGAGGACATTGGATATTATTTGACTAAACATTAAAAAGTGTAAATGTAATTCACTCCATATAAATATATGTTTGTATTGTAAAGTATAATTCTTAAATTGCTTTTGGACGAACTTACAAGCTACACAATAAAAAATTATAAATTAGAAAAGCGAGATCGACATGAAATGCCCCAGCACGAATCAAATTATATTCCCTCTTGAATTCTTTTTGCACATAAAAGCCTTGTTAAGAACAACTATTAATGATTCGTTGATAAAATTGTAAGATTAAAACAATGTTTTGATGTATAATTATCTATATCAACGTGGTGTGGGTGTTGCTGTGATATGCACGCGTTTTTTTGCGTGGTATTAATTAATCTAAATTGGACTTGTAATATACGTCGAGGATGGTACTTTTTTTTTTTTTTTTTTTCCTTTCTTTTGCTAAAGTCAGGCATGAAAATTGTAAAGAGCAGCTGGGCAGAATGTATCTAAAATTCAATTCAATGGCCCTATTAGAACAAAATAAGCTCCAAATAATATATCAAAATGTAAAATGATTGTATATAAACCACTGCCCATTTGTTCAGCTCCAAATGTTGAAATTAATATACAGCTAAGGATCTCAACTTAACTCCTAAGAATTAGTGTTATTTTCTTCTTTTTTAAAAAAATAAATAATAATTGCCTACTAGAAAAATAGGCATACACCATTCCAGTATGAGTTTGATCCCATATTGAACAAAGATGAAAAATATGAGAAGTGTATTTAGAAATCTGTAAATTTAATACACCAACTTTTACGTTATCATATTTTAAACCGCTACCCACAATTTTGAACATATAATAAAAATTAATACTCCAACATTATTGACAGGAGTGTTAATAAATTCAATGTGTGTGTGTGTGTGTGTTTTAGGAAAAGAACAGAAAAAACTAAATGTAATCCCAAGAAGATACAAAGACGAGTACGCTGGATCAGACAATGGTCCCTCAAATGAAAATATCCTTAAAATTCATATAATAAGTTAAACAAAATTCAGATCTTGTTGTTTTTCGAAAAGTTAAATTAAAGCATCAATTTTACACAAAACCCTATTTTCCATACCCTATCTGGTGGATCCAACAAATTAAACCAAAACCAACCCGTAATGTATTTACACACAAGTGGGGTCTTCTCAAGAACAATTTTCACAAACACACACACACACACACAGCACAAAGAATTAATATATGTTGCGATGAAAGTGTGTGTGAATGGGGTGAGGTCTGATGGAAAGCTCGAATCTCAAACAAACAACTGATAAAATTATTCATTAATTAATAACATTGAATATGAGAAACATATAAAAAAAAAAGGACTGGTGGAAGAAGGACCACCTTAATATCATGTATGCCCCATGCATGCATACATTCAAGTGCAATTAACCCTTAAAACCCCACAAATTATTCTTAACAAATGACAAAGGCTGCTATGTATGTAAAAAACTTTGTATCATACACGTGAAATGGGGATATTTTGCTTGTGGTTAAAGTAGTGATTTTTCACACATATTTTGGCATAACGAGAATTTCTGGGGTAAGCCCCTTCTGTTCCCTTTAATTTAAAGAAGTATATTTCCTCTTTGTGTGTGTGTAGTGTGTGGAGTGTGAGCGAGAGAAGAAAAGAGGAGGTCGGAAATAGAATATTTATTTTGGCGTTGCAAAGTGTGAGAAAGGGAGGGAAGCATGCTTGTTGCTTTACATCTAAGTTTGAACTTTGACAAAAGTTTTTACTAAAACCATGCACGATCGGAAAAAAGAAAACAGTATCCTAAGCTCATTTCACATTTCAAGCAATTAGTATCCTAAGATCATCAACGTAATTTTATTTGTGTGTATGTGTGAATGTTGTTAGCAAAACAAGGGAACAACATTTTGAAATTTTATATGTGGGTTTTAAATTCCTCGCTAAAAGTAAAATGAGAATTGATGTCAAGGGATTGTTTGCAAACTTTTTTTTTAAAAAAAAAAAAAAACTCTGTTCTTTTTACTAAAGAAAGACGTTTCAAAGAAAGTGATTGTATAATTTTGATATATATTTTTAATTTTCTCTTAAAGTATAGTGGATATGATTGTTTGACATTTTTCATTCCCTCTTGCCCTTAAAATATACACACTAAAATAACTTTCAAATACATAATATTTCAAACATTAATTTTCCTCTCCCTAACACAAACATTCATATATACGTACATACATACATACATGCATGTACAAGTATTCAAAATTCAATTGTTATACTTATTCATAATAAAATAATTATCTTTATATACGGATACTTGCATTTATATATTTTATACACACAAACACATATTTTTAAAAACTAATTATTATTTTTACATACTATTTAAGTATTATACAATATTACATATAAATGAAACAAACACATATCATTTTACATTATTTGTAAATATTTACTTTTAAAACACATTACTTTTTCACTCTAAAAATGCAAACCGACTATAGGTGATTACTAATTTGAAAAACCACCCGAATGATCCACATCTCACCTCAGTGTTTTCGTCAAATTATCTTTAATATATTTATGCATATATGACTCTATTTATTTTATATTTAGTATTAATGTCAATTCTTATGTCTTCATTTTTAAGACTAATTTAATAATTAACACTACAAGAAAAGTTGATTTGAAATGAAGAATTTTTCGTTCCCAAATTATTCCAAAAATTTGGGACAAAGATAGTTTAGCCATCTCAAATCATGTTTTAGGAACAGTATAGGGCATGATTTTGGCACATATTTTTTCTTTAAGTGTCAAGTATCGGCTTGGGATCATGTCTTCTTAGGACTATTCTGGATGTACAATTCGATTTCGGTGGTAATATTCCATTTCAGTTGGAAGATGCAGTCAGATGTTTGGGGCAGTATAAGTGATCAAGGGGTAGTAACTCATATCTTAGGAGGAAACTTCATGCCAAGTTCTATTACTATTAATAGATGGCTCTGGAATTTTTTGTGGGCGCAAGCATCCTAAGTAATTCAGTCTTATGGTTCTTCATTATCTGCATATGGCCTGTTTTTCTTAGGTGCTCATTTTGTATGGGCTTTTAGTTTAATGTTTCTATTCAGTGGACGTGGTTATTGGCAAGAACTTATTAAATCCAACATTTGGGCTCAATTCATATTTTCCAACTTCATTATAAGTAAAAAAGTACCTTAAATAACCATATTGGCGCATAAATTCAACATACCATGCTCAAACACTTAATATTCACTTAAGTTATACGATTGATGTTACAAAACATTCAAAAACTCAACTATTCTAACTTCAATCACATATAACATATGGGATAAATGACTCTTTTTTGTGGAGTCACCACTACTAGTGTAGGATGTACTACCATCTTCCATCTCCTCATAAGCTGGATCTTAAGAGATGTGATCTTGGTGTATTTTTGTCATTAATTCCTATCATGGAATAAACATAATTATTGCATATAATAAAAATATTGTCGCATTTAAGAAAAAATTGTTAATTAATATGTGTGTGTGTGTTCCAACCCCTTTACTTGAAAACTGCACTATTCTATGTCTCAATTCTTCAATTTCTTTTCCCATAACATAGTAAATCAACATTAATTAAGACATGCATGAAATGATTATATGAGGTTAGACTACAAACACTTTTATTCTTACCATTTTGTCATTGTGGACGGTTGTGGAAATCAAACTGCTTGTATATATAGTTGATTAATGGGTGATATTAGCTACCTTGTAGGGCCTTTTCATTTTCAAAAAATAGCTCGATCAAAAGGCACCACAACCCTACTAAGCCAACATCTCATGGTGCTTTTCTTATGGAATCCATTCGGCCTTATTGCGTGACATTCTTGCTCTATTCAATTATTTTTGCACAAAATCACTTGCCTTATTCTTTAAAAAATTCAATATTTGTTCTATCGAATGGATCTCATGCGAACTAGTTTTGCAAATAAATAATGATTCTTAGTTTAGATTAATAATCTTCATCAATTTTCTTTTTGTAGACATGTAATGTTATAATAATAATGCAAATTTTGATAGAGGTCACAAATAATGGTATTTAGGCTATAAAATCAACTGAGAAAAAAAACATCTAAAAATTTGATTAAACAAATTTTCATATAACCATCTTTCAACAATCTCATTCAACAAATATCCACTTGCAAGTGTGTCCTTGTGGGTGAAAAGTGCATATCTCATTTATTGAACACATATATTTTGTAAATGAAACTGGCGCTTGTCATTCGACTAGCAAAGGTAACATCTTCCTACACTCATTTATTTCAAGAGTTGAAGAACAAGAGCAAATGTTGCCTAACTCGCAAATATGTCATTATGCAATGCCATTCATGAAGCCCTTTACACCTTACTTATACCATTATACACCGTGTCACGCAGTGACACTTAGTATAAGTGTATAAATTTTGTATGAATGCCACACATACTAAATGTATGAATTTTGTATAAATGCCACACTTACTGCTATGCACTTTGAAGATGTACAATAACATGTGATGTCGATGAAAGTTTGATTTTCTGGGGAAGTTTATGCTGAGGTGGTTTTATTGTTTAATGATTTGGAATGACTGAAATCTGTCTCACAGTGGCGCTTGACAATTAATGAAGTCAACTTTTGATGGATTTGTCATCCATCTTTGAGTCATGAGATGAATTTGGCACGAAATATCTTTTCATTTCCTTTATTTTTTAAAAAAATTTGGATGAAATTTGAAACTGACGATTTCTATGTAATTTTTGGAAGGAATTTTCCTGACCATCTCAAATTTATCCGTAGTGTAATTTATAATACTTACTAACTTCTCATTCAATGCATTTTTAATTCTTATCATTATCATACATTAAAGCATGGAGGATGTATGTTTGGTTTTTTAATTTTAGAAAATTCATTGACCATGTTTGCTTACCTTATTTTGAGGAGACCAAAATCATTTTCCCAACTCCATTAATATTTGTTTGCATAATTTTGATGGCCCAAATAATTACATGTTGAGCATCTATATTTCAAACCCATGAAATCCCTGTTCCTCTTTCTCATTTATTTACATATAATTGTCATGTTTATTGTTTTGTATTATGTGATAATTATATAAACACATGTCCACCGTATTTAGTAGAAATATAAGGACAGAGAAGACATAAAAGATCTATAAGACCGAGGATTTGGTCTGTGTCTAAAAAATAAAAACCATTAGAACATAAAATAGAATAAGCTTTTGATCAATCAAAGTTAATATGTGTTTGATTGATCAAATTCTCGATTAATTAAGTCAAATTCGACGTTTATTCCATCAAGCTGTGACATTCAATGGGGCCAAGTTTTTGCTCAATCTATATTTATTGCTTTGGTAAAATAAATGATATATTCAAATTTAAATAAAAAACACATCAATTTGACATCAATATTAAAGATTTGTTCCTTACTAAACCAACAAAACAATTATACAAAATATTGTTCCACTTATTTATGAACATTTCAAAATCATAACATTAAGCATATAAATCAAAAAATTATAACCTCTTAATCAACACTTCCGAACGTTCTCCATCTCAAAAGCTTTCTAAAAAGTTATCCAACCCTTTTTTAAGCTAAAAGAGATAAATACGCAACTAATTCAATTTATTCTTTTTAAAGATTATAACCTAAGGAATATTACTAAGATGTCATTTATAAAATATTGACAATATTGCTTGAATGTCTTATTATTATATATTTAATTTATTCTCTTTGCTTAAAATATAAATATTTAAAAAATTAAAATACGATTATTCCGTGCAGTGTAAACTTTAAAATGATTTGTGTTATAGAAAAAGACATATTTAATTAATTTTTATAGTTTAAAGGTTAAATTAAATAATGTTAAAAATTGCAAATCGTACCAAACTACACATGACAATTCGATTTAAAACTGATTAAAAAAATCAAAACCGCAAGTGATCATCGACGCCTCATCGTTAACAATTATATTCAATTTCCTAGATTGTCATTGTCGTACAAATAAGTGGCCACATGTTTAAGTTCTAATCAAGGTTAATTTTTTCTGTATCATTTTCTTACTTGCCTTAATAGACTCGAGACTATTTTTGTGTTCCAACTCGGAAAGGTAAACCTTTTATGAATTAAATTCGTAGTCAATATATCCTTTGTATATAGTGATTAATGTTGGTGAATTCCATTGCATTCAATTAATATGCGTTCAGAAGACATTGATATAATATATTCAACCCTCAATAATTAGTTGAAAATACTTGGGTATGTTTGTTTTGATTTTTGAGTATTCGTTTTTAAGTGTATTTTTTAAAAATAGTAAGTAAGTAAGAGAAAGAAATAAAATTTAAAAAATATAATAATTGAAATCTGTATATTTTTTAGGTGTAAAATAAAACAAACATAATCATTAGTTTTGGGAATTCTTAATTTATTTACTTAAAATATACAAATCTTGATCATTGCAATTAGGTGAGTGTCCATTAAGCAAAAATTTTAAAGTATTGATAGAGAACTACACAAAAAAATATTGGAGTCTTTTCACTAAAACTTTTATCGTTCCATTATACGAATTAAAATTGTATTTTCTCATTTTTTTTTTCATTGCTTTTCTTGGATTATAATTATTAAAATCAAAAGATTAATTTATGAATTGTAGTCTAGTTTTTTAGTTGAAATCTTATTTCGAATAATGATTTATTAAACATGTGCGGTATATACTTTGTGTTATTAATGAATTTCTACTATATCCCAATAATTAAGAAAATTCATATTATGATATCCATATATTGTATTATTAATTCAAGAAAACTTTCTTTCTCGATATTAAATCACAAAAATAACTCTAATTTCTTTTGTTTTTATTTCTCTTGTTTCTTGATATATTCACTTTATATTTATTTTCTACATTATTTTTATCATACTTATTTCTTTCATTTTCGGATGAATTTTCTAATATAATTCTATTTTATTAAAATAAAAAAAAATACTTTTATATTTTATTATAGTACTTTTTTACAATTTTGTCATTTCATGTTAATTATTTTTCCTCTCTCTATTCTCTATTAATGCAATTTTATGTTTTATTATAACACAGTAAAATATATAACACTTGATATATATTTATATTTACATATATATATATATATATAAGTACGTGATTTTTTAAATATATAAATTGTAAATAAAATACTCATACAACATGATTTAAAATATTATAATACAAATGAAGTTAAAATGTAACAGTAATTTACATCTTGAATTTTAGATGCCGAATGTGCAAGAACTGCTAGTATATTCCAAAAAATATAATGTATACAAATGAATTGAGAAAAAGGTATCACAAGCTATGGCAGATGTCCTTAACTGTCAATTGGGGATTACTGTTACCTATAATCTCATTCTATGACAGTTCATTGATATTTATATGGAGATAAGCTTCCCCTTAAAAGTCCGTTGGATCTAACTGTCTCTCTTTTACCATTGTTCCATCATTTTTATATTTCATTCAATCTTTTTCAAATCCAACAGCTACTTTTCATAATGAATTTTATCACAAGAGTCATTCCAGACCTTCTCACAAATGCATAAACAAAGGGGACAAAAATTTCAATGTAAAGTGCAAACATGCAATAGGGTACAAAAATTTTATATTTTTCTAAATAACAAAAACAAAGGGGTACCAAATTGAACATATATAATCAACTTGTTAGAAAACATTCTCATACACAAGTAAACAAATTAAAATGCAATATGCAAGCCATTTATTCCATTAGAATTAATATTATTATCAGCCAATTCTTTTCCATCTTATCACCATTGACAAAACAAAACAACCCATACTTTCCCAAGTTGAGGGCAATTTTGTCATTGCCCCAAGAACTAATTTCCTCCCCTGCTTTGCGGGTTAACAAATTTTTGTTTTTTGTCTAATTAATACAGTAATATAATTTTCAATTTTATTTTTAAGAAAAAAATTCAGCCCTTTCTCCCTCAACCTCTCCTTTACCCTAGAGACAGGTGTTCCATTTCCTACATAAAGCTCCTCTTTGGTATCAGTCTGCTCAACAAAACTCTCATCCCCCTCAGCCTCTGTAGACTCACTTTCACAGTTCACTCGACCCCTCTACCCCCTTCACTCTTTGGGCATCACAGATATGGCAGAAACACATAAAGCCAATCTTTGACAAGGCAACAAAATCCCTTAAAAATCCAATCTTTATAAGATTTTGATAGCTTCCGTTCACAAACAAAGCACTTTCTTTGAGGATTTTCTTCAAAATGGCTGAAAACAACAGCTTTGACTGTGGAGCAACAGACCTGCTGTGTGATGAAGAAACCAAAGGCTTGTGCTTTGATGATGGTGAACTTGTTGAGACTTTCAATGACCAAAGCCATCAATCAAATGGTGGAAAAGGCAATGGCAGATCAGATTCGGAGCCATCGATTTTCTTGCCTTGCCCGAGTGAAGAATGCATTGGTTGGATGGTTGAGAGAGAAAGGCTGCAGTTGCCAAGAGATGATTATCTCATGAGACTGAGGAGTGGAAAGTTGGACATGAATTTAAGAAGAGAGGCACTTGATTGGATGTTTAAGGTGAATTAATATTTGTCATTTATTTGTTTTTCGGTTTTTAGTTAGTGCAATTGGTCTTAGCTTATCTTCCTTCCCTCGAATTTAATTGAATTTTTTCAATTTTCATTTTTTTGTCTTGCTAATTTGTTTCTGCAGAATCTAGACTACTGGCTTTTGCATTTTCTTCCAGTTTGGTCCACATCATATGGGAGTTAATTTTTATTATAATTTCGTAAGCCCTTTTGGTAATTTTTCATTTGCTCTTCCTGTAGGCGTTTTCCCCTCATTAATATTTTTCATCTATAAAATTGGTTGATTCATTGTTGATGGGATTTTCTGTATTGTGCTCTTTCATTAATGGTTTATTAGGCACTTCAGTTGAAATGTATTATGTTCCTTTTTTTCTCCGTAATAAAAAGGCATCAAGAAATAAATTTTCACCTTTAGTAGTCCGATTCCTGACTTTTCTTGTTTCTGCTTCACAGGCTTGCTCTCACCACAATTTCGGGGAATTATGTCTGTATTTGGCTATGAATTACTTGGATCGGTTTCTCTCCGTTTACAACATCCCTGTATGTTCATTGGATTGAGTAAAAGAATCTGCACATTGTTCTTTTGAATGACATATTGACTTTCTCAATCTTTGCCCTAGTCCTAACCCATTCATTCATCAACAGGCAGGAAAAACTTGGGCCGTCCAATTGGTGGCAGTGTCCTGCTTATCACTGGCAGCCAAAGTCAATGAGGTTAATGTACCATCTCTCGTGGATTTACAGGTGAAATTCGCATTAGATTGTTACTTGTGTTGACTCTGCAGCACGATTTTGAATGTGTTTTGATCAATGTGGAGTAATGCAACAGGCAGGGGAACCAAAATTCTTGTTTGAGGGAAAGACGGTGCAGAGAATGGAGATTTTGGTGCTGAACTACTTGAAGTGGAATATGAAAGCCTACACTCCATTTGACTTCATCGACTATTTCCTTAGGAAGATGAATGGCACTCAATTCCCACTAGGGTCTCTGATTACAAGATCAATTCAGATCATCTTGAGCACAATCAAAGGTCACATAAATTTCAGTACATGTTCTGAAAATGGGGGTTGCCTATTAAAATTGCGAAAAATTGCATGCAGGTATTGATTTCTTGGAATTCAGACCTTCTGAGATAGCTGCAGCTGTGGCTGTGTATGCCTCAGGGTCTGGGGAAATACAAGCAGTGGGCATTGAAAGGGCACTGTCTAGTTTCATTGGAGTGATAGAGAAGGTTGTAAATTTGCATTGGTCCCCACATATATGATCTTCGACAAGAAAATTTCTTAGCAAGTTGATCTTTGTTTTTAAATAAATTGGTGCATCTTCTTTGCAGGAAAGGATGGTGAAGTGCTTAGAACTGATAAGTAAGACTGCTCCTACTTCTACCATCGGGATAGCTATGGCTGCTAGTGTGAGCAATGGCCCAATGCCCCATAGTCCAAATGGGGTGTTGGATGCTGCATGCATGAGCTACAAAAGTGGTGAGGGAACTGTTGGGTCATGTCCAAGTTCTTCAAACACTAGTCCAGACACTACGAGGAGGAAATAGGATCATATTGCAACCTTGGGTGGTGGCTCTTGAAGGTCATGACATATAGAAATATTTTTACAATTCCCACCTCCTAATCTGTCCGAAATTAGTATTGGGTGAATGTCATCTTTGGTTTGGCTATGAGGAGTCCCCTTGGAAAACGTGCCAGAAGTATGATATAAATAGGAAGTGTCCTGTGGATTGAATATCAGGAACCAGAGTTGGCAAATACCTGAGTGATATAATGATGGTACGAGAACTTGAAAAAGGGGCATTGCTCGTGGCCGAAGAACAGAGGTGTTTTCTATGCAGCTAGAGGTGAACAAGACAAGGGAGGAGGGAAAACGCCTAAGACAAAACGAATTTTGAATGGGTTATTGTTTCTATATATTTTGTTAATGTAATTTATTCCCGGCAAGAGTATGTATTTTATCCTGCGAATTGGAGAAGTAAAAATAAATCCTTCTTGAGTCCCTACACTTCATCTGTTACTTAAATTTGAATTATTAAACGAAATTATCAAGCATGATCACCAAGTTGCATTCATCATTGTATTCAGATGAAAACGTTGTCGTTTTGGGGCAATGATTGCATGCCGTGCTCTTGAGGGAATCTGATGGGGATGTGGGCCGGGGCCCAGGCCCAGGTCCTCTGCCCTTTTGGGTTAACTGTCTGGTTTAACTTTGTGCATCACTAGTCAACATCTGAGTAATTTTTACTTATTTCCACTTTTTCTACATTCTGAGACAACTATACTGTATGAATAATAATGTGGGGATTTTCTGGAGCATAAGATGCCTTAAGAATGCTTTGTGCAGAACTAAAACATTAAGTTTCTCCATGGCCTAAGTGAATTTAATATAGTGGGAAGTAATGTTTAATTGTGGGGCAAGAGATTGGGCTTGGCCTGGCCCATCTATCACAATCTGGCCTTCCCCTTTTGAGAGCGATTGACATTTTGCCCCCTAATGATGTTACATTTGCAATCTGCGCCACAAGTTAGGAAAATGACGTTGGCGCCCCCAATTTTCACCTCAGTATCTATGCTTCAATTGAACTATGTGAGATTAAAAAAAAAAAAAAAAATTGAATTATGTGAGATGACATGAAAGTTGTATATTTACATATCAATGCTTGTGTTCTCGTTCTTATTAATCTCATGATTAGCAAGACATCTAATTATGTAATAAACCAAGTTACATTTGATCAAAATTTTCCTCGATTTATTTATAATATAATCAACCGAGAGTTCCTCAACTTTTATATGTAAAGATAGTGCAAACTAAAGATTTTTTTCTTAATCTAATTTTCTATTATTATACAAATCAATTTATGTTTTTTCAACATATGTATTTTATAGCATTTATAAAATAAAATTAAAAGAAATAAACTTTGTTATTTAATAAAAAATTAAATAAACTTAAAGTGAAAGATGAGATCGAACAACAAAAAAAAATATAGTGAACTAAAATTAAGGGAAGTAAATAAGACATATGAAAATTGAAAGAAAAGAATAAATAAAGAAGTAAAAAAAAATTAATAATTATAAAATTTTATAGCCAAAAAGAGGCACCTGGCCTGGAGTGTGTTTTGCAAAGAAATTTCTTCCTTCATCGACAAATATTCATACGTACTTTAGGGAAGAATTTATATATTAATATTATTACAAATACTTATATGAAAAAATATTAATATAATTATAGATTGTCTAGAAAAATGCCAAATCTTCGAAGTTTGTGCTAAATGTCTCGTTTAAATAAAATGTGCAGGTATCGTTCATTTCTACAATGTACTATGTGCGATTTGGTTCAACCTTATTCAATTTATATGCATACTGGTGAATATGCAGACTCAATGCGTGTGCAGATTTTTATAAATTATAAAATTAGTGTATTTTAATTAATAATATTAAAAATTATTTAATATTAAAAGTATGAAAATATGTAAAATAATAAAATAAAGAAATATCAAGAGAATTGGAAACAAGAAGATAAATTTGAAAGAAAATACAAATAAAAAATTCAAAAGAAAAAAGAAAAAATTAATATAAAATATTTTGTGATTTTACATTCCAAAATAATATTTAAAATGAAAAATGATGAATGATTAAAAAAAATTTTAAAAATATTAAAATTTGAGAAAAATAAATACAAATTGTAAGCTAAATGGTAAGAAAGAAGAAGAAAATTATAGAAAGAACAAAAATATTTAATATAAAAATAGTTTTATAAAATCACTTTGTATGATAAATTTTTTTATTAAAATAATAATATAGTATAGACAAGACTAAAAGGTACAAACCACGCCAAATTCATCAAGCATATACCCTAATTTACAAGTACGGAACCTAATCTAACTTAAAAAGTTCATCATTAGTTTCAAATCGATTTTTATAAGTTACTCTTATATCTTGTTGTAAGATTATTGGAAATAGATTTTAGCGCCATGTTTTGCACGCAAACTATGAAGCATTGTTTTAAAAACCGAGTTGGACGTGCCGATTTAATCAATTCGATCGAGAATTGACTGTTTTTTCAGTGATTAATATATAAAAATAAAAAATACATAAAATTAGTGAAAATTAGTCAAAAACTAGTCAAAGGCGGTGAAAACTGATCAAGACCGCTAAAAAATCGACTAAAAAACTAGTTAAATTAGTTTTACTCAAAAACATTTGAGAAAAAAATTAGCATTTTTTTTTTTGAAAAAATTTCAAAATAATTTTTCACTCCTTTTATTAAAATTTTTTTATATTTACAACTCCTCAATAATAATTAAATATACAATGTTTATTTTGACTTTTATTTTAGTAATTTTTATCCTTTTATTTTTTCTAATCAAATTTTTGAAAATTTAATTTTGGTATCTTAAAATTAAAATTAGTCATATTAATTAATCTGTTTATTTTTCAAAACTAATTTTTTAATTTTATAGTTTTAATCATTTTGACTTTAATATTTTTTTATTTGTGTAATAAATTTTTATTTTAGTTGAATTATTTAATTTTTAACATTACATCTAAAACTGATTTTTTTAGTATATTGTTAAATTGGATTACATTTATTTTGTAAATTATTTTTATAGTAATACATATAATTTTGAATAATCGATTTTTTCAACGATTCAACCAGTTGAATCAATGGTCCAATGACCCGATAAGTTTTTCAATTTGAACACCGTTCCAATTTTAAAAACATTGCTATGAAGAGGAAGAAAATTGAGTCAAACAATTAGAAATAGTACAAAAATAAATGAAAGTAAGAGAGAAGAAGAGTTAAATTGTTGGGTATTATGTTTGGAAGTGTAGATTTTTCACAGGAGGAAAATTCTTGCGAGTTTACAAGCAAAGATACCCCAAGAATTTACTTATTTCTTTCAAGAATTGCCCAAAGTATCACACACAAAGACAAGTGTCTCTCTCTCTGATGATCATGATAATGTGTTTAATACAAGACCATAACTATATATGCCTTCCAAAGTGTCACGTTTTGAATTACTAACACTCAGATGAGCAGAAAGAGTGAAGAGTTAAAAAAATTTCTGCCTTGAATGAATAGAAAAGAAAAGCCATTTTGCCTCTCAATGTAAGTTGTTTCCTCCTCTCAGTGACTTAGCCCATCAGCATTGGCTTATAAACAAAGTTTATTTAACTTATTTAAGTTTATTCATTTCTTGTCAGCATGGAATGATCACTTCAGGTGCAAAGGATAAGAAATAAGAAAATTATAAGAAGATAAGGTAGGAGGGCCATCTGTAATAGCTAGATATGTAATTATACGTTCCATGCATCTGCCTTGAGTTTACTCTTTATGATGTGTGTGTGTGTGTGTGTTTTCTCAGATTGGAATGATCACTTCCAGGATGTTTACTTATTTTGGTGGATTTAAAGCCAATCAAAATTTCAACAAATTCAAATAAAAATATGATAATCCTAATTTTTTTAAAAAAAAGGTTCAAATTCAAAATTTTTTTGCTTATATGTATACACAAACATTTAAAATTTAATCATTATATTTATTCACAGTCAAATTAATATCTATTTGTATACATACACTCACATTTTTATATATTTATACCATAACAACCTTATATATTATCACAATATGATCATTATATATTGTATATACATAAATGCTCAAATTCAAACAAACTTATATTTTTATTCTCATCAAAATTTTATAGTCAAACATAACTTTCATATTTGTCCCTATGGGACTAGTTAATGGTTTAGAGCCTAATTGCTCACACATGAGAGATTGGTTTCAAGGGTATACGGGTGTGAATGGATAGTGTGAGTTGAAAAAAAAAGACCATAACTTTCATACCTCACAATATTTCCTTTACATATAAGCAAACAAACACAGCCTTCAAGTGCAAAGTGGACGATAAAATTGTGACAAAAAGATAAGACAAAGAAGGGGCATTCGTGCATAGTGTCTTTATGATCCCCTTTGTTCTATTAATTTATTTTTCGAGGCCTACGATTTGACCATGATGATTATTTAGGTACCAAAATGAAGACCTAGACAAGGGATATCGCTTCAATAACACAGTTGTGATCGCTAAACTTACAACATATCAAAATTTGCCTATGCTTTCGTAGTTGTTGCCGTTATATGTTTCAATATTCTACGTAATAAAAAACTGCAGATGGAACATTTTCCACGACTATTGACTTTTGTTGGAAGAAAATTACAAAATTTGGATTTGCGCAATGGATGAAAAGTTAATTCCACAAAATTCTTAGCCAAGATTAATTGTGAAGAACAAACCATTGATTAATATTCATCTAATCCGACATAGCCACTTCATTAAGGACCATATTTTGTGCATTGGAAATTAAATGTATTACCCTCACTTGATCATTATCGACCACATCGAAATCAGTTTGTCCAAGTCCAACGATATTTGCTCTATTGCGTTGTTTGGAGATTTAAAAGGCTTACAATCGCCGCAGTCTGCATGGAGTACGCTGCGAAACCAGCAAACAACTTGGGAGAGAGTTGCATGAAGAGTCGATTTCAATGTGGCTAACAAATTTAAAATTGAAATCTCTATAGTTTTCAATTGTCTCTCTCAGACAATTATCTGTTCTGCCAAGAATCCCTACAGGACTTACTGTTCCCGCCCAAGTTTGGTTTGGTTGGTGAGGATTATAACTCTCCGGCCTAACCATCTCTACTAACTTTCTTTGGTGTATTCATATTATTATTGTCAATTATTTGGAAGTTATGGCTCAAAACTATTGTTATGCAATTGAATTTAGTGCGTGGTAATCACGACAATAATGGAACTTGGCACGGGGAGAGATATTCACGACTACAACTATAAATTTATGTACTCCCATTTTTTTGTTCTTAACTACTTGAAACATTTATTTCTTTTAAAAACCCATTAACAAAATTATTTTCTATCAGGGGTAAATAAATCATTATGTTCGAATGTAATCAAAATAGTAGAAATGAGAAAAAAAAAAAACGATTAAAAAAACATTTTAACCTATTTTCATGACTTTTATCTGGTAAATCCTAGAAGCATCCACTCTCCTGCAGTTCACAACCTTAAAGTACACAAATGCACTGCTAACTGCCTATTAAAAACAATTGATACTTGTAAACTTGGAGATGGACAAAAAAAAAAAATGGTTGTTAATTTGGAAGACCATTAATATTAGTGAAACAAATTAATGCTGATTAATATTGTCCATTCCAGAGGATTTGCATGAGCAAATATTAAGTATGTATAGAGAATTTACGACATGGAAAATGGCAACAGGAACAATTTTGACATGACAGAAATTTAATTGGGGCTTCCCACCCTTGAATTTATTGATTATTTAAAGCTCTATTTAGAAAAGCATCGAAGAATGGTCAAAATTATTTGTGTCAGCTGCGGACATTTGACTGGTCACAGGTGAAATTTCCTTTCTTTTTTGTTTCCTTTTTAACGGATCCACGTGGTAGGAAAGAAAATGCCATTTCTGCCCTACGGTAGTTTCTAGTTGCTTCAAGTAATTGTACCTTCGGCTATACAAATGATACAATAAGGAAAACTGGCGACTTTGGTTGCGAATTGGGCCTTGGATTGCTATTGTTGAGTGCTCACATGCCCAAATGTCCAGCTTGTTGTTTTTCAGTTTTTCACATAATATTTCATGAAAATTAAATACATAATTTATATATTTTTTAAATATACTATAAATCCTTGGGCTTGAGCTGAGCAGTCAATTTTGAACTTGATAGGCTCATGTATGCGAGTATTGATTCTGAGCCTACCAATCTCAGGAGTTTAGTGTATTTTGAAGAAAACATTAGTTACTACTAACTTTAAATCCTTGACCTTTGAATAATGAAAATATTGGCTGCAATACTAATGAGTCAATTATTTATATTTATTTATTTTTTTCAAGTTTTATTTATTTAGCAAATTCGTACAGTGATATTTTAACAAAATTAAACCTAAAATTTGCATTTACAATCTGCAGCTATCACAATGTTGTTTGCAAAGTTGTGTTGAAAATTTTGTTGTCTATTTATTAAACATGTTTGGAAATAGTTATAAATTAGCCCCTTTATCACAAATTCAAGAATAGTTACCTGAAATGAGCAAACTAGATGGAGAAGTAAGACACTTCATGGCTAGCCATGAGTTTATCAAATCCTTCCTAGCCAACTTCATCAATAAACACCATTTTCCTTATCATTCTTCGAAATTCTAAAAAATAAGGCGACTTTAATATAAGTATTTATTACCATGCCCCACCACAACACAGCCAACAAACAATATGCCAAACACAACATTATAATAATAAATTGGTTACAAATAGCTATCGGGACAAGTCAAATTCATTACTAATACTTAAAATGAATTATATTGGAATTTTTATTTTAATTTTGGTTAATTAAAAATGAAAATATTTAGTTAATCAATATTTTTATTTTATTAATAATTTTACTTTTATTAATTTCTTTCAAGTTTTTGCTACCTTGTATATCTATTTTAATGTTTTTGAAATAATAGTATCAAACCTTCATGCATATATTATTTTCCATGATAAACAAAATTTAATTAAATAATATTTAAACGCAAAATCATATACTAAGTAAAGAAAGCAACTATTGATAGATATTTTACTTGTAACACAATATAATGGTAGTTAAAATGAGTTACAGTTAAAATCAAAATGTATTAGTTTCAAAAGAGAGCAACATGAATGCAGAGAGCAACTTGTATTTGTATAGAACAATATGAAAAAAAATAGACAACTTGTTTTGTATAGAGCAACACAAATGTAGTACTAAAGTGAGTAGTTCCAAAAAACTTCCTGTTGTAAGCCCTTTTCTTAGACAATACACTTTACAAGCCTACAAATATAATTAAGAAAAAATTTAATAAAAGGTACAGTGTAAAAAATATAAAATAAGACAAAAACAATTTCAACACTGTATTTAAGATATCTATAATCTATGCCAATAAACATAATATCACATGTCTAATATTCTAACGAACATCCCATTTATAATAACATTAATTTCAATTTTCTAATGAATGCAACGAGTCGAATAAGGGCAATCATATCTCACAAACAAATATAATAACATATAGCAATAGCACTTTATATGCAACAACAACCTTAAAACATAATAAAAAAAACAAAAAAGTCCAAAGATGTGCAATTGAAAGTGAAGAAAAATTAACAAGCAAGCAACAAAAGAAAAATTAAGTAAACTTGTTTTCAAATAAAAACAAACAAATACCTACTTTCAAAAAATTGCAACCTTCTTTGTGCATCTTCTTGATATTTTAAATATACCATCTCATCTCCTATTAACAAAAAAACCAACAAAAGCCCCACTATTCCCAATCAATATAAGCAAAACACCATTCTGCAACAAATAAATAATTCGACATTCCAATATCATACTTCATTTTATCCAAATAATGCATGCATATATTTCAAGTTTAGGTGCCAAACAACATATAAAAACAAATTTTAAGAGATCTCTATTACTAATTAACTAAATCGAACATATAATATATGAAGCAAGATATTAACAAAGTAGAAGTTGAGATATTAAACTCACGTGGTTTGTCTTGATTATTTTTCTACATGAAGGCCAATAATATTTCCTTCAATTCATGACAATGATATCTTACAACTAATACAAAAACATATAATAACTTTCAAACATTAAAAAAAAAGGGTCTAAATATGTGCAATTGCAAATGAAGAAAAAATCACCAATTAAGCAACAAAAGAATAATTAAGTAAACTTACTTTGAAATAAAAACAAACAAATACCTACTTTCCAAAAATTGCAACATTCCTCGTGCATCTTCTCCATATTTTAGATATATGGTCTCACATCCTATCAATAAAAAATCAACATAAAGCCCACTATTCACAATCAATATAACCAAGACACCATGTTGTAATGAATAATCCAACATTCTAATCTCACACTTCATTTTATTCAAATAATGCCAGCATATATCTCAAATTTGGGTGTCAAATGGTATATAAAAACAAAATTTAAGAGATACCTATTACTAATTAACTAAATCAAACATAATATATATAAAGCAAGATGTTAACAAAATGGAAGTTGAGATATTATACTCACATGGTTTGTCTTGATATATATATATATATATTTTCATAAATGCCAATAACATTTTCTTTAATTCATTTTGACCTTCTCTCAAATTAAGAATTTCTTGATCTCCCTTTCAACAACGAGCATCATAATTTTGAATTTCTACTTGCTAACTTGCAATTAAGAGTCAATACAAGATCTGGCAGCTTGTAATTCATTTTTAGCAAGCCCCAACTTCTCTTTAAGTGAGTTTAATTGTGAAGGCTCATGTTATGACTTTGTGCCTTTTGAAGGTACAACTCCATATCACAAGCCCTTTTCATATTCAAAACGTTTACCAAGTATTTGCTTTACAATTTCCTTTTTTAAAGTTGGAGGTCTTTCCACACTATTTGGTTGGCTTCTTAAACTTTCTATGTTAGCCTATCATTTATCAAATTAAGCCAATGATTTTATATTTAAATGTGTAATATGAAACAATTTGAGTGATAGTTGTGGACAATCAAACATACATGTATAGCAAAAGCTGCTTCATTCACAAAAGTACCATTTCTCATATGAGTAGCAGCAATATTTTCGACATAGCTTTGGTTCTCCTATAAATTGTAAAAAATTGAAAAGTTAGTAACAAATATTAGAAAAACATGATATAAGTACAAGTTTGTGAAAAGTTCAGTTACAATGTTACCATTGGCAATAATCTTGTATGGAAAGAATTTGAACCAAATGTATGAGTATATGGTAAATGTGACCTATTTTTGGCATTAATTTTGGACCTTGTCTACTTTTTCATAAGTAGACAAAAAGTGAAAGGTTTAAATTAGTAGTAAAATAATTTTTATGAATATATTCAAATATTTAAAAACAACGCCTTGAATTTTTCAATTTCATAGTGGTCACATAAAGCATGTGATTTTGGAAGTAGTACCCAATCAAATGGACTTCTAACTCTTAGATCTTCTCCTATTGCAACAATATTTCTATATGATATTGATAGTCAACTTTTCAAGTGCCTGTAACTTTATTGAAACATGTCTTCCATATACTTTTTAAACTACTTTATTAGTATTTGATAATGAAAAACCATGCCTAAAAGAAGTAACAGATAATTCATTTATAAACCAGAAATAACCAAACCAAGTCTAACATTATGTGGATCTGTAGCGAAATCAAGATTTTGAATCTCAAAATCCTTCCAACAAATTGAATCAATTGGATGATCCAAATTGCCTTCTATATCAATGTATTTTTCAACGTGCCACCGCATGTCTATAAATGTCTTGGAAGACATAAAGAGTCTCCGTAATCTTAGTTTTAAAGGAAAGCACCACAAGACTCTATGAGGAATTCCTTTTCCTTTGCCATCATTATATTTCTATCATGATTTTTTAGAAGTAGGACATGACTTTCCTTGCTCATTCTCTTTCATATTTACAAACATCTATCTTCTAATAACTTACCCCAATTCCAGAAAGAAGCTTTATAGCCTAACAAAGTGGAGGTGGAACTAGATTGTCCTTCGATAGTACATCTTTGATCAATTCTTGTATTAGGTTCATTGTCTTGTCAATCATTTTACTTGATACCTTTATATGAACTTGACAATGAAAGATAGCAAAGAGTATTTTTGATAGACAAGGTAGAGCTCACTCCTAACATCACTGAAAAGCCTTTCAAAGCTTTTTACTCTGGATTCAAGTGAGTGTTGAACTTACTTTGCATATCTGATCTTCCTTATCATTTTAACTAATTCATCAATTCTTTCAATTTCCTCATTGTCTTCATAATCTTCCAACTCAAAGTGACCTTGTGTAAGATCACTATTAGGAGTGTAAGATCACTATTAGGAGTGATTGGCTTAGAAGAAAATGAATCTAGAATTTTAGATTCTCCATGCGTATTCAATCCTTATAATACTCGTAAAACCCTTTCAAATGCAAATCTCTTTTCACTTTAAGAAAACCTTTACATTTAGTATTTCGACAAGAATTACATGGGCAAAGAATCTTGTCATCAAAGCACGTAGAATTCTCTTTCAAAAACTTAAAAAATGATTCAACACCTCCAACATAAGTAGAACTAAATTGATCATTTTCATAAACCCCACTCTTATCCATACCTACACAGGTGAAAATTCTAATATTTAGTAGATAAATGTTAACAATAACATATTTGTACAAAAAAATTAATTCATAAGTATGTATGCAAGCTTTTAGTGCATCCATAAGAAAAAAGATGAAATTAAAGAAAATAATTAGGGAATGTCACATGAAAAGTTTAGAAAAATAACCACAAACCTTCAAAGAGTTACAATTATTAACAGTTAATTAACTTCGATAGGAAATACGAGTAATCAAGCATGGAAAAATACATGGAAAAATATTAAAAAATACACAAAACTTAATAATTTCGAACAACAGCAAAATGAAAATCCAAATTTGCATTGAAGCATATCTTATTAAGTAAAAATAAAGAAGAAAAAGAAGAAAACCAAATACACTTACCTTGATGATTGAATAGAAGATGAAAGAAGCTTTTTTTCCCCTATGCTGCAGTGAAGAAGAAACGACAAAAACTAAAAATCTTGATAAAGTTCATTGCCCAAGAATAAAAAATTAAGAAAAAAAGGACAAAAACTAAGTGCCCAAACAAAAATTAGCCAGCCATTTGAAAGGTTCTGTTATTTTAATAGCAATAAATGATTTAGAGGGACACATATTTATGTTATTTTATCGTATAAATAGGTGAATCACATGGTGATGCCCAATAAAACTTGATGCAGATTCTTAATATATTATTACTTGATTTCAAACAATATAATCATGTAGCAAAAGATTCCCTTCCAGAAACTAAACATCGTCTTATTATATCTCCTATGTTCAATTTTTCAAAATAAATCAAGTAAAGACATTTACTCATTTCCAAAGTTCAACCAAAAATTTTTAAGAAATAAACTTTAAAAATGTTCATTTATTTTACTTTGCAAGAAACAAAATTGGTATACTTTTTTTTCACTCTCTTGGATATAACAATAGTTGCATAGCAACTCAACTTCAAAAGTTCTTTTAGCATTTAATATACACCATTTTTATCAACCACTGATTTCACCCAACAAGAAATCTATTCGTATTTTAAGAACAAGCTTTAACAATAATATTGAAGATTAGAATCAACAATAGTGATAATGCATGAAAGCAATGAATTAAAATATGTAGATGAGTTTGTTTGTGATCATGTTCCGATATATGCTAGTCACATATTATTGAGAAGACTATGGTAGTTTGATTGGGAGGTCACTTTTGATGGTATTACCAACATGTACTTTTTTTTTTTTTTAAGGTGAAAAGATTACTTTAGTACCGTTATCTCCAAGGTAGTTTTACAAAGATCAAATCTACCTCTAGAAGCAATACAAGCTAAAGTTGGAGAGAAATAGGGAGGAGAGACCAAGAAGATAGTTGGTGAGAGTAGTTCCGAGAAAAATAACGAATGGTTGTTAAATTAAGAGTGAGATTTGAGATAAGTATGTGAGATAAAAAGCACAATGTTGCTATTGATGTGTGAAGAAAATTTGATAATTCTTGATAAAGTCACATTTTCCCTCCTCAAGAGTTCTATGTCTCCTTTGCAGGTATTTACGGACATATCCTCAACGAAATTGCAGGGTAAGTTACCACTACTTCAAAGAATAGGGAACCATGGGTTGATGCACACCAATCCCAAGTCCTGAGAGTATCTAGAAATTCTAGGCAACTTGAGTGCAATGCATATTTGACAATTTGCCTTAAGTGAATTCCCCAATTGGCTGACGAGTATAGTAGGAGCAAGCAAGGTAATGTTGTTAATACATCATCTTGTAGTTCCACAATAACACCTATTTAGAACACTCATATGATGAAATTGGAGCATGCTTGTCATTTACATAAAACCTGATCTTGTTTAGGATGTTATGTGAGCCTTAATTTGTTTTACTAGTCTAGCAAATTTTTGTTGGGTAGATGAATATTTGCATTTTGGTGATAGGACACGTGTTTCAAACGATATGATTGGAATGTAGGAATGACGTGGGAATGAAATGACAATTCTTACATTATTTTTATTCTTATGATTGGTATGATAAAATATTAGAAAATAATCATTTCATTAGAAATCATTATTTCTAAAAATAAGGAATATCTATTATTTCCCACCCTCATGGGTTTACTCATTTCCACATTATTGGGAATGACTTGTATTTTACACTATTAAAATAATTTTATTAATTTGTAGATTTACAAGATTTATATCAACAAATATTATGCATTATTAATTTATAATTAAATATACAAAATGTCATGTGTGAAAATATTAATGTGTGTGTGTATTATACAAGTATACCTTAAATTAAATATATACATTTGTATTAATAATATATTATCTTAGTTTTATTTATAATATAATTAAGATATATGCTAAATATGCAAAATATTTATTCATTTTTATGCATTCAACAAAAGTACTAAATTAAGTTTTAGAAAAACAAAAATATTTTTAAATATAGCATATGTTGGTATACTTAACAAATAAACATAATATAATGGAAATATGTATGTGTGTATATATATATCATAGATGTTTAGTATATTACTTGCAAAGAAACTAATATAGTAATATCAATTGTATATTTACTTTTTCTGTATAGCAAATATCTATATAAAGTTAAAAATAAAACATTATAAATATTTATTTTATAATAAAAAATTAAAAATCAATTATACATATTTGTTCAAGAACCTACTATTGATATAAATATATATTTTTTGTATGCAGTGTAAATATTGTATAGTTTTATAAATGTTAAATATTTATTATATATCTAAATATATATAGTCATATAAGAAAATATAATAAATAATTAACTATCTTCAAATAATGCCCTTTTATTAAGAAATATTTATCTTTAATTTGTTATATTTATTTTCAATTATAATTCTTAAATATAAAATAAAATAATAAAATAACAATATTATTTCATTCTTATTTCTAATGCTATTTTCGTGCAAACCAAGTAAGGAATATAGTAAATCATCTCATCCTTTTTTGTATTTCATTTTATTTTTAAATTTATTTTTATTCATGCATACCAATTGTGGCTTAAGTGCTCATGGCATGAATTGATTAATTGGAAAACCTCGATGTCACTAGTATAGTAAATTTATTGTAGGGATACTTTCACAGGTCCTGTTTTAGGAGACACAAAGTAAGGAATAAGGTTGTGTTTGATCAGGGAGATTAGACCATGTTGCATTTCAATGGGAGGCAGCATTTACAAAAAAGAGTTGCTTGGTGAGTACGGCTTTTGGAACATTAGAAGTGCTTAGGGATATAATAGAGTTTCAAATTTGGGCTTGGAATAACAAGAAAGGATTACAGGATGTCGGAATAGCGATCAGAGCCACGTCAGATCGATCCAAGGAGGCCAGATCATCATTTGAGAATTCTGCAATTACGATTGCAGCAGGTAGGATTGACCGAGGTGCTTGCTGGCACTTTTTTGATTTTACAATTGCAAGGACATGATTATTTACGAAGGCCCGTGATCGACAAGGCAGTACATGGGCAAGACGATTATTGCACGAGTGGATCAACACGGATTGACCTAGGCAAGATAAGATCAATTGCATTCATTCCCAAATTGATCGTGCAAGGTGGAAAATGCAATTTTTGTGTTGATTTTCAAATTTGTACTCATTTTTGGGCCAATCAAGGCCTTATCAGCCCATGTTAGGGTTCTAGTCCCTTGGGGTTTTATTGAAACATTTAAATAACCCTTGTAATGAACCGTGTTAGGACTTTCGGCATTTCGACAACTTGAATGAAGAATTTTATTCCTCCATTCCACGCACATTGTGTTTGTGTGCAAGTAACTCCAAACTCAAATAACAATTTTATTCCTCCATTTTGCATACTTTGTGTTTATGTGTAACTTCAAACTCAAATATCAAATTGAGTCATTTGGTTTGCTTCTAATAATTTGTGGTCAACATCATCGCAGCACAGGTATTTAGTATTTAGTTTCCTCTATTGTAACAATTTTTGATTTATTGTAAGGATTTAGTCTAAGTGAAGTAAGTTTTTGTTTGATTAAATTTGTTTAATCTCACATTATTTTCTCAACTTTATTTGATTCTTCTGCTTTCGCGTTCACATCACACGTAAACACTCCATAAAGAAATGGTTGGACAAAGGAAGGTCTTCTATTACCTGAAGCTGCCAAAACAAAGGAGACACAGAATTGTTGCCACTTAAGACGTTCTTAGCATGGTCAAAATGAACAATAACAAAGAAAAAAGTGATGGATCCAAAATTACACCTTGAGCAGTACTCTCCCATTGTCATTAATGTATCCGTACCATTTTCTGCTGATTGATAATTTTCCTCGCGAGCAGAACCTTACGACTTCCTCTACCGAATTTCAAATCAATTATTTTCTAAGAAATGAATGATTTCAATATTTAACTAATATTTCCAGTCAATCAATGAAATACAAATTGACCATAAAATTGTGCTCACATAGGAATTATGCAAGAGCGTCAACATAAAAATATAAAACCTCAATTTTCTTATTGGCATATAAAATAAAACTAATTCCTAAAGATGGAGACAAGAGTAAGTACAAAAGCTTAAGAAACTAGAGATCAACCTTTAAGAAGGTGCAAACAGAAATTATAAAGGGATAAATAATTCAGAAACCAATAAATCACACGTATGAAAATGTCGCGTTTTTTACCAATTTAATTATCTCATTTCGCAAATCCTAAGCCTCCGAGTCAACTTCACTTTGAGGCAGAAAAGGAAGAAAATGTAATTTAAGCGGAAAAAAAAAAATCATTTTCTTCACAAAACGAATTGTTTCTCATTTATTTTTTTCATCTATCTTTAAATTATTTCTCTTAAATAATCAAAAACTTATAAAATTTAGATTTTTATAATTATTTTTTTATTATTTAATTAATTTCATTTACTCATAAAAAACATTAGATTAGGATTTCTTCAATTTTCTTTTCCTTTTCTCTAGTTTTTTTTTTTTTTTTTATAAAATCTTAGAACGGAGTGTAATCTGACGCAATCCGAAGGAAAGCAGCCCATGATTAGAGCGAATAGTCGTCGCTGGAAAATCAACGTCGGTTTGGTCACCGAAGAAAGCGCTTCCATCAATAATGTACGTGAATCGATCAAGTTGAGTTTCAAGACTGAAATTTACATAATTTTTACATACAAACAAATCACAACGCGGAGCGACGAAGGGAAAGAGAAGCAAGCTCTTGGATTTGTTTTTTTCAGTTAAAAATTCCGCTTTTTAATTTATTTTATTCATGCGACTTTCGAGAATGCTTAATTCAACGGCGTTTACTGAAAGCGGGTTTGTGATATGACAACACTAGTTCTCTCATAGAGTCGTCTGATTTTGCGCGACTGGAACGCTTCTTAGTGTATTTGCACTCATTAAGGATAATGTCTATACTATATTAGTAAGGGTCAGTCTCTCATTAGTACTATATTATTAAGGTTGAATTCCTTATAATAATTGTTTTGATCTTTTCTGTTTTTGTCAATTATACTCTTAGTTATTTATTTTAAATCCATAACTATTAACCACCATATATACTAAAAAGAACTAACATATCATAGTTTCTTTTCAAATTTGAATGAAGCATTAACCAATTTTTAGCTTTTTCAATTAATAAAAATTATTTATCTTCCTACGTATATTATGTAATGAAAATATAAAATGTTAAATCTGAATTTCTAGTTCTTTTAATCAATTGATCAAAATTATTTATCTTTCTCACACAGATTATACAATTTTTATAAAATCTAATATAATTTTATATTTGTAATTGAATAACAAATTTGATGCAATAACTCTTTGTATTTGTATGAAAATTTGAATAAAATAAGTTTGACATTTAAATATTGTCTATTTTAGATTACTATAGAATTTAGTTCTATTAAGTTAATTTTTTATTATTTTTGCTCACTCTATTTGCACAATTACTAGTAAAAGGTAATATGAACATGACCTGAATTCCATTAGTAATTTACATAAGGTACATATTATTTAATATTTTAAATATTTTCAATACAGATAAAATATTTTTATTTCATGTACCGCGTATAAGATTTTCCTCCACCATTATTTCATCCAATTGAAAAGCAAAAAATATGGTCCAACTTGATTCTTGGCGTAAAATTTTAAAAATAATATAGAAGTAAAAGGAAGAAAAAACTAGTAAAAACTTATTTCGATGGATAGTAAATTTAGAAGCGAGTATTTTGATAAGTGAAAAACCTCGGCAAATTAGCATCCAAACATTAGTTTAACACAATATCATCATTTAAAATGGGGATGTGTATCCCCCAATTCTTAATGTTTCTAATGTGTTTTGATGCATCTCGTATCAAATATCAATTCGGGAAGACCTGTCCCTTTTTGTCGGAAGACATGGGATGATGAAGAGTGTCTGTATCTCTATCTCCATACCTTAACATCAGTCATGTGCAGATATTCCTTAGACATTTATTGATTGTGCTTTAAGACAACCCCAAAAGTTTTTAATCCCTTCCAAGTAAAGCACTTGATGTGATTTACAAACCCATTTTCAAGCTCTGAAAAACCCATTAATTCCCAGCACCAAATTACCATTTCCACCAGAGATATTTGGCGGGCAAATTCAAATCATTTAACGGAAATGATGACATCAACTGTCTTTTACATCCTTAAACTCCCATGTTTGTGTCATAGTCGTTACAACCAGGCAGACAGCTGATTGGAAGAAAATCCTACAATCCTTGTCATCATAGTCCCTAGAAAGCAAAGCTGCCAACCGATGTTGTATTATAAGTAGTGCAATGGTGTAACAACAGTGTATGAAACTGTACGCTCCTACAAACTACTCATTCTTTTATGCCATCAAGAGTCTGCACAACTGTCAATGCAAAAAGCTCACTTGGTTCCGCAAAGGTAAGGATTTTCTTCTATTACATATGCTACTTTACAGTCATTTTTATGACAGATATAAAATGATGACATTTTTTTTTTTTTGACGTTTTTTAGGTAGTATTGTATTGAAAATGTCTGTTGAAGAGCTGAAGATTAAGGATGAGTTGGAAACGGAGGTGGAAAACGGTTTGGAGAAGGAGATCAAAGACGGGATATACCGTCTTGCCTTGAATTTGCATAGGTTGTACCAGCACAAGAAGGAAAAGGCATTGAAGCTAGCAAATGATGAACAAAATAAAGAAGGAAATGTTGGGAAAAAAGTAGCATCCGAGGTCAATATAAATATCAAAATGGGGGGTGGAACCACAATTGAGATAAAAGAAATCAAGAAACGAGCTCGCGAGATGGGCCATCGTATCTGTAACCCGAGTCCTAAATCTACACAACGTGTTCGAGGAAAGATGGCCCATCCCTCTCCTCGCACCATCAAGCTTGATTGGACTAAGAGTCTTAGATCGAGGACGAACCCTTTGAGCATTAATCATGAAACAAAGGGTTCGGGCGAAATTAAAGTTGAAAGTGGTGGAGTTCTGGATTCAAGGAGGGGAAAGGTGGATTTGGGTATCAAGAATGCACTATTAGAGTTGGGATGGAAATATTAGGGTTTTGGAGCGTCGAGGAGCACCTTGTCGAGTATTATAATGTTTTGCTAAATATAAAGTGTGATTGTGTATTTTTTTTGAATTATATATTGCGTAGAAAAATGAAAATAAGTATGAATGTTGTGTGAAAATTGGATTAATGGAATTTAATTTATGAATAACGTGTTTAGTTCAGACTTGTTTATTGTGTGGGACAGAGAACTGCTTCATTATTATATTTATATTTTAAAAAATTGCCTATTTTTTCTTTTTGAGGGTAAATTTTACATTAATTTGCTTCATTTGTATTTATTTATTTTGTAAATGGCTTAAAAGAAATGCACGTCCAGACCCGTATGGTAATGAAATTTGGGCGGTTTGCGTGTGTTTGGTCCCATATATATCCTGAATGACGTTTGGGGTTTCAAATGGAGAAGCCTATTAGTAAGATGTCTTGGTTAATCTATTGGTGGGCCTTTGTTGTGCATTAATTTACAGCACTTCACCAACAACCATGTATAACCTCTATAAATAATTAATCACAAGGCATATCAAAAATAAATCACTAGCATCAACATTTGGTATGAGCTACCTCCTACTGCTGCACATCCTTTTCTCTACGCGAGATATTGTTTTTCATATGAAATAGCCTGCTGCCAAATTGAGTCACACTCTGCTTTTTCTTTTATATCTCATTATTTTGCTATGTTATTCTAATATATTGTCCTAAGAACATGAATGTTATTTCGAAATGTTTTACTAGAGCAAGAACTTTTTCATCAAATAAAGCTTGGCTTTTTGCATTTGAGGTTAAAAAACATTTTGGCTTGTGCAAGAACTGCTCGTGGGATTGACGGACGGTAGACCCTAAAATCACTCCCTGAAGGTGAAAAGCAAGAATGACCAAGATGGTACTTGTGTGTTCAACTACTAGAAATTTTTCAAAACCCAAAAAAAAATAATAAAACAAAAGAAAAGAAAAGAAAAAGAAATGAAAAGAACGAGCATGCTTTAACAAGAATGGTATTATAGTTCTATGACATCCTTTCCTATCTGATCCCTTCGAATTCTATATTTGAAGTTGCAATTGGATCTATTCATTAAAAAGAATCGATTCAATACATTTCTTATATACTCACAAGTACTATATTAGATTTGAATCAAAATTCTCTCTTATTCTATATTTTCTTGAAAAGGTGGCCAATCTATCGGAACTATTAAGAATCTTTTAAAGAAAGTGAGACTTTTTAAAGGACTTCCATCTAATCAAATAAAATTCAATTAAAAAAAATACTCGGGAGGGGGGGGGGGTGGGGCTAGGGGTGTCAGCAACACCGCCTCATTGATCATTCAGAGGAGGCCAGCAAGCAGAGACTCCGTCATCATCCCAACATCACTGTTCTATAATTTTTTTTTAACTCACGCACCTATCCATACTCACGCATGCTCTAAGAATATTCAAACCCAACACTTTAAATTTAAATGTAAGATAAGAAGCTACGAGAACATCCAGTTACTTAAAATTTGTTTGAAAGTTGCATTCCCCGTTGTTTACCACATAACTTTGTTCGAAATTTCTTAGTTTGATATAACAAATTAATCCCCACAGCTTCCCCACTGGCATTTCTGAAATATAGCAATGAATAGTATTAGTCGAGTAAAACAACAGGATTGCAAGAGATGGAAGTGGCCGATCGATAAATATGACTGCTGGATGGAAAGCTCCCCTAGCATGCGACAAGTTAGTGGCTAGAAGCATCATTTCTTTCTTACTCACCCTAGATTCAGACAATGTAAATGGATGGCCGGTTGCTAAAAATAAAATCGAAACCATCTGTCTGTTATGAAAGGTCAGAGGAGGTGAAGGGAAGACATCCTAGGTAACAGTTATGTGAATTAAAATCAACAGCAAAACCATCTTGACATTACAAAGTACATCTCACAAGTATATTCTACATATAATATAGCACAAGTAGTTGACTAAATCTGAACAGAAGCCTAATTTTATAAAATTTTGAATTTGTGGTTAAATTAAAAAAATTTTGGTTCAGCACTCATTGTTAAATTTTTAGAATAAAAAAGAGAATATGTAATGTGCCCTTAAATCTTTTTCTTGGAAAAAATAATATCATTAATATTATTTGAAAATGAACATATTAATATCTACGCATTTACCAATAGAGTCAAATATTAATCTCGATATGCACATCAAGGTCATGGCTTCCCAACTCTTATAAAATTTTCAAACTCAAATTCTGAAGGGTCACGATTGAAATTCTCTAAACCATTACATAACTCCCAAAAATGTCCTGCTAGCATCTTGTGGAGAAACCATCAATAACCTGTGCTGTCCGGGGGCGAGTGCGTCGACCTTGGCAACAATTCTCCTAAAGTCCCCTGTCGTTTTTATTTGTTGGCGGTTGGCCTGTCAAGCGTCAATGAGTAGAATTTTACATTATTCATACCTATTTCTACAAATACTCGTATATAAAATATTTTTAAATATGCATACTCATAAATATTCATGTCATATCCTACTCAATGCAATAATAGACTCATTGAGTAAAGCCCAAGTTTTATTTATATGTTTAAGGTTTAATTGAGTAAATGTTTATCGTATTTAAAATTTCATTTTTTTTGTATTTGTTATACTTAATATAATATATGTAAATATTATAATCACTTGATATAATAATTAGTCTGAATTATCAAGCATCATTTCAATAAAGTCAACTTTATTATAAAAATTTATTATATTTTTAAATTTTCTCATTTATATTTAACATAAAAAAATATATTTAAACATATTTGCTTATGAAAACTCATGAAGCTTTTGTTTAAATATTCATGATTATTTTTGTAAAATTGTACTCAAAAAAACTTTAATATCAAATTATTAAAATTGTGGGTATTGATGGGTAAATATATAATATAGATACACATAAATATTAATGGGTAATACAAGATTTATATCCATAATTTTAATTTTATTAATTTGATTAGATATGAGTATAAATTTGAGTTTATATATTGTATAAAATATAAATTAAAATTTAAATATTATTTTGTGAGGATAGGTAGGGTCACATACTCATTGACAGCCTAGTTGGCAGGATTTTCTTTCTGTCGGATGTTGCTGGAGCCATTTGATACTTCCTGTAGCAGCATATGATTTTGGCGGTTGTCGTGTGGCTGTGCTTATCGTGATCAGAGCAACTTTGTAGATTGGATATTTCAATTCTAAGGCGCCAGCACATCAGATCCGGCATTTTCCCCCGCTACCCAGACCAAAAATTCTCTTACACTATGTTCGATTCTAGAAATTAAGATAAAAAGAAAGGAAAAAAATATTAAAGAAAATAATTTGAATTATTCAATTAATAAAGAAAATATAAACGACAAGAAAACTTGAAAGAAACTCCAACATTAGAAGAGAAAATTCTTTTTCTCAAAAAATAGTGAGAAAAATAAAAAGAAAACTATTTTTATCTCTCTTTTCTTCGTCAAAAACTTTTACCACCTACATTTTTCCATTCATTCATTATTTATTCTGCCTTATGTAATAAAAATATTAAATTTCAAACCTTGTTTGATTTTATTTTTTATTTTTTTTATTGTTTTTGTTGCTCATTAGAATCCTGTGAACCGAACAAGATATGGGATTATAAATTTATACAATTTTCTTTTCTTTTACTCAAAAAAATCCTCAACTCAAACATACTTTTAGTTTTTTCTATTTCTTTTGTTTGCTGTATCACAACCAGAAATTAAAAAAAAAAAAGTTAATTCTTCAATTCAACAGATCAAAGCCCGGAATTTTCATGTTTATAAAGTTATAAAATTAAAAAAACAAATAAATAGAGTCAGAACTCTAATCGGAAAAGGCTAGGCAAAAACAGCTATTCTTTTTCTTCTTTTTTTAATTTAATGATTTATGTTATATTATTTGCAACATTACTTTCTTCGTTATGCACTAAAAATGAAATATAAAGAAAGAATAGTGTGCGCCCATGGATGTAGAAAGACAAATATAAGGGGAATCCAAGGGATACTTGGACACTGACAAGAGATCCCCCACTCACATGATAGTGGAGCCCATCTATCAGTAGGGCCCACATCATGAATCTGGAGAGTCCAACTCACGGACTGTCCAAGTGTCACTGGGGATTCGTGAGTGTACCGAGGATCGCCCATAGAAATAGATGGCATTGGGTGATGCTCTTTGTGCCGTGTTTGGCATTAGCACTAAACATTAGTATTGAAGGCTTTTAATATTTGGTATGTCATTAGGGATCAAGTAATCAATGATAATGGTACTTAATTTAATGGAATTATGCAACATTAATCAGGAGGCAGAGCGAGAATGTGAATTTTGACCTAATGATTATTGTTTTCTGTAAAAGTGTAACATACATTTGAACTAATTATCTGCTTTCAAACATTTATGTTTATTATTATGAGTGGTTTTTCCCATTGTAATATTACGCAGTTATTTTTGGGAGATCACTACATAAGCTCAATTAATACCGCAACAAGGCAAACAATAAGTTATAATGCTTAATCCCCCTAATTAAGAAACTGAACGGTGCATTAACATTACTAATAAAATTCACATTTATGATAAATTAAAATTGTATTTGCATATATTCCTAAATTGAAGAATCTTAACTAATAATAAATTTTAAATTGCCCTTTAATATATTTTTGAGTAGTTTACCATTTTCAAAGAAGAAAAAATCTGAATTAATTAAATATGATTGAATTTAAAGGGTTTTCTTCATTACTTTACTTCTATTATAATATTAAGATTTACTTTGTAAATTTTTTATTAAATTTGAGGAATGAATAATAGAGTGGCACTTTCTTTGGATGAGGGGGGGTTTAACAATGTTAAAATAATTAGTATGTTTGGTTTTAAGATTTTGACAGCCTAAAAAATTTGATTTATTTGAATATATGAATAAATTATATGAGAATGATCAGAAGATATAAAACTATACAGATATGATGATTAGTTTTTAAGATATAAATAAATATAAATATGAATATATTTGTGATATATATGAGTACTGACTACATAGATATGATGATTAGTTTTTAATATATAAATAAATATAAATATAAATATATGTGTGATATATATAAGTACTGATTTGATTGTGAATAGAATTCATGATTAAAGAATAATTAGTTAGTTTTGTATATCAGATAGGAAAATTTTAAATTTTAATTTAGATGAAAATTTTTTAAGTAGTATAAAGTTGGATAAGATATATGAAGAATTGAAGTTGAGTTCCAAACATAGATGGTTTGAAATTGATGTTGCACAATGCGAGTCTGTGTTAAAAATTTTTAAGTAGGAAAAAATGTATCACATCATAATAATAGTATAAATCAAAGCATTCTAATTTTGTAGAAAAAAAAATAGGCAATATATTCAGCAATCTGCCACTAGATTGTAGGATTGATTGTTGAAAAAACAATAATATTACAAAATGTCATTGTAACATTACATGCAAACAATAATGGATATTTGAAATATACTATCAGATTTATAATTCTTTTGTCTACGAATTTTGCACAGAAAAATTCATTATATATTTAATTTAAATTTAGCCGTTAATTAATATGTGGATTGTTCATATTTTTCTATAAGAAAGTCATTTACATGGCATTATTGTGCTTATCCCTTAGTATTGATTTTCAACAAAAAAAGTTCTATTAATTTTAAAAATTTAATTGAATGCAATATTAAAAGTAATAATTTACATTTATTTTAGAATGGATGTAATAATAATGATGTTTAATCAATTACTTTTATAGTTGTTCAACATATTTTTTTCTGCATCTTACAGGCTTTGCCTCAAGAATTCTAACATATCAAAATGTTGAATTGTTTATATCTTAATTTATGTATATATAATCCTTTCCATTTTCGCATCCCGCATCTTACAGGCTTTGCCTCAAGAATTCTAACATATCAAAATGTAGAATTGTTTATATCTTAATTTATGTATATGTAATCCTTTCCATTTTTGCATCTTTATAGGCCTTGCTTCAAGAATTCTGACGTTTGAAAATCTAACGTGTTGTTTATATTTCATGTTACTTAAATTAATATTGACACAGGTGTACACAACATTATGCATACAAAACTTCTAGTCCATAATAGTTTCCGCTTGCACATTTGAGGAGGACGATCGAATTGGATGATTATTTGATGTGCTTTGGAAATCGATTTCAAGATAAGAATTATTGGTAAATAGATGTACGGTGAAAGTGTGGAACCTTGAAGAATTCAAACTCTTAATGTATTTAGAATTGAAGAAGTTCTCATTGATACAAACTTCTATTGAATTTGCATCAAGAATTCAACTTTATCTCAAACTTCTACTTTGATATTCGACTAAACGTTAACAACAACAATTTAATACGTATCTCCAATTAAGTTTGTAAGAGTCAAAGCTTATCAACAAAGATTTCTACTGGAATGGGCAATTTGCATTCAACAATTATAAATATCTGATCATTCCAGATGTAGGAAAAAAACACTTTAGATTCCCATTAGCCAACTGTGAGAGTGCTAGTAACTTTGAGTGCTAAACACTTCATTTGTGAGTCCTGATTGAGTGAACAATATTGTTATTTCACAAACCAACCGAGAGTGTAAGAGTTGTGCCCAAGAGATAGCTCAGGTAAAGCATTAAGCATAGGAAGTTTTGGTACAACAAATTGATTTAGTTATTTTAGGGAAGGTGTTGAGTTTGTATGATTGACGTGAGAGTTAATTATCTTGTTTTTCACTATTTGTTGTGAGTAACAATGGAATTAACCTGACTTGCTGCCTGTAGACATAGGAGTAAAGCTCTGAATTGTGTTAACAAATTTGGTGTTTCATATTTTATTATTGTTGGTGTGTGTGCTTTTGTTTTTCTGCAGATCCAAATCTGTGTTGTATTGTTGCAATGTCACCACTGCATTTTCACGTGGTATCAAAATCAAATTGGCTATTGTGCTTAGTTTAAAGTAGGTGTGATCTTGATGATTATTGAAGGTTTACAGACGTCAGTGTTAAGAAAGGAGCCTCAGTAACATGTTTCCCATTTCTCGATAGTTTTAACTATTCATATTGGAAGGCATGGATATTTGCATTCATTAAATCACAAGATAAAAATGCTTAAAATGCAATCGAGATGGGGTGGAACTACCAATTGAAGCAAATACCAAAGGCATGGAAGTTAGAAAATATGTCAAAGCTTGGACTATTGATGAACATCATGCTACTCTAGGTAATTCTAAGACAATTAATGCAATTTTTACAGACGTAGATGAAGAATAATTCAAGCTAATCTTCACTTGTGAGTTTGCAAAGGAAGCTTGGGCAGTTTTGCAAAATATTCATGACAGAACAAGTGTGGTTAGAAATTCCAAGTTATAGATGTTGGCATTAGAATTTGAAAATCTCAAAATGTGAGAAAGTGACACAATTGTAGACTTTAATGGTAAGCTCCGTAACATCACTAATCAAGCTTTTCAACTAGGTAAAAAATATTCAAATGCAAAATTAGTGAGAAAAACTCTATGTTCCCTACCTAGAAGATCTATGCCTTAAGTGGCTGCAATTGAGGAGGTAAGTGACGTAGACAATATGCATCTAGATGAACTCATAGGGTTCCTGCAAACTTATGACATGAATTTGAATTACGCTAAAAATGATAAATAAAAAAAGATTACTTTTCAATGTGAAGATTAAAGTGATTCTGATAGTGATTGTTCCAACATTGATATGGACACTGCCTACTTAGCCACGGAGTTGAAGAAATTCTTGCTAAAGAAGAGGTTTAATCGGCCAAATAAGATTGGAAGTTCATCCAAAAAGAATCCAAAAGAGAATTCTAAGAATTTCACGAAGAAAGAAAAGGCTGATTCATAAAAGAAAGCTCTATAATGTTATGAATGCAGAGGTTATGTTCACATTCAAGCTGTATGCGCCAACAAGTAAGGAAAATCCATGAACACTACTTAGAATGAAGAGGGATTTGAAGAATCTGAAGAGGAAGAAAATCAAACAAGTAACCATGTGAGTTTTAACTTTGTTAGTAAGAAGGCAAAGAATTCAGTCTACAATATTGCAACATCTATAGCAACATTGGAAGACCAATCAAAGTATAATAGCAAAGATTTTGAAGAAGAGATCTTCAACATATATCAATTGGCGTGTGATAAGCAGGTACGTAGGTTGAATGATGAAGTCCAAAATTTAACTAAAACAAATTTCAAATTAAATGTTGAAAATAAGAGACTTGAGGATATTTGTCATGAAACAAAAATTAGGGTTTAAGAGGCTGAACACGCTTTAATGAAATTAAATTATGGAAAACCCAATCTAGAAGATGCTTTATCTATGGAAAAAATTACAAAAGATTAAACAAGTTTAGACTTTGTGGAGAAGGCGGAATGTAGCTTTCAAGAATCGAAGGAAGTAAAGTTTATCAAAGAGATTGTATGACAAATTCTAATCCAACACTTGTTAACAAGAATTTCAAGAGAAGGAGGACGAGAAGATTAAATGCATTTTGTTCCTATTGCAAGAAAACAGGTCATTTAATTGAAAAATGCTTTGCACTGCTTGATCACATGTTGCATTGGAGTAATGTTGCATCAAATGCTGGCAACATTAAAGGCAAGTAAGGTCACGCAAAGAAGGTTTGGGTGAAAAAGTCTGAACTTAAGTTTTCTGTTACTTATACTATTTTACGCGCTTGTTTAAAAGAAATTTGATACTTTGATAGTAGTTGTTTAAAGTACGTAATATGTGATCAAAAGAATCTTACGGATTATAAAATCTTTGTTGGAAGACATGTGACTTTTGAAGATATACAAAGATGCCATGTTACAAGGAGTTCTACATGTAGACGATTTGGAAGCTAATCTATTGAGTACATGGTAACTATGTGACCAAATGAAATTTATTAAAAATCAATATCATGTGTATAATAATAAAAATAAATGCATATTTGTTGGCAACAGATCAGATAACAACTATTACACTTTTAACAGTATGTCATGTTTGAGATCTACTGATGATATTGGCATGAAATAGTAACATAGACTTGGTCACATAAATTATCATAATTTGTAAAATTGTCCAAAATAAGAGTTGTTAAAGGATTACCAAAGCTTTCCAAAATATCAACCCAAATTTGTGGACAATGTCAACTTGGAAAACAAAAGAAGACAATCTCATAAAGATGTAACATTTGAGCATATCAAGGGTATTGGAGTTGCTACACATAAACTTGATACGGCTAACAGATGTTACAACATTGAAGGAAAAAAGTTTATCTTTGTTTGTGTAGATGATTATTCCCATTTCACTTTGGTTGACTTTTTAAGAGAAAAATCAAACATTTTTCAAGTTTTTGATAAGCTATGCAATCAGTTGGCAATAGAAAAAGTAAGACGACATGAAAAAGCATCAAAATCTGCACTGACCATGGGAAGGAGTTTGAGAACCAAAAATTTGCTCAGTATTGTTCTCAACATGGAATACAATTTGAGTTCTCGCTTTTGAAGACCCTTCAACAAAATGGAGTTGTTAGACACAAGAATAGAACTTTGCAAGAAAAGGCAAGAGTTATGCTTGCTGCAAAAGGCATTAACAAAATGGTGGGTTGAAATCGTAAGTACAACTTGCAATCTCATAAATAGGATGTATTTGAGACCTGCCTTGTTGAAGACACCCTATGAAATTTGGAAAGGAAGGAACCCTACTATTGGATGCTTTAACACTTTTGGTAGTAAATGTTATATCCTAAGAGACCGAGAAAAGAATAAAAAAATTACTAGTAAGTGTGATGAAGGTTTCTTTCTTAATTATTCTACTAACAGTAAAGGCTATAGAATATATAACAATAGAACGATGACTATGATGGAGATCATCAATGTTGTGATTGATGATGATGAACTTGTTCATAAGGTGCTTGAAGTACAAAATTTGATTGATGATGAAAATTCACAACCAAGTAGACATAATGATCCTCCTACAGATGAACAAGTCTAAAATTTACAAGACATTATTGTAACATCAGAACCAACATTAAAAGTCAAAAATATTGATTTAGGTATTGCTCCTAAATCCTTTTCCAGAATTCGTAAGAATCATCTATTTGAGACCATAATTGGTGATGTGAATGATGTAAGAAGGACTTGAGATTGACCTAAGGTAAATTATCAAGACCTTACTAGATATTTATGTTTCGTATCAAATGTGGAACCAAAAAATGTTGATAGAGCATTAAAAGATGAATTCTAGCTAATGGACATGCAAGATGAATTAAATTAATTTAAAATAAATATTGTGTGGACTCTTGCTAAAAGACTAAAGATGTTAACATAATTGGTACAAAATGGGTTTTTAAAAACAAAACTAATGAGGAAGGTGTAATAAATAGAAATAAGGCTAAATTAGTGGCTGAATACTACACACAAGTGGAAAGAATAGACTTTGATGAAATATTTTCACTCGTAGCCAGACTTGTGGCCATTAGATTGCTTCTAATCATGGCTTGCTTGTTAGAGTTCAAATTGTTTCAAATGGACATAAACAGTGCCCTTTTAAAAGTTTTCTTAAATGAGGAAATTTATATTAAACAACCAAAAGGACTTATTCACACAAATCATCCTAATCATGTATACGAACTAAAAAAGCTTTATATGGATTAAAACAAGAATCTTGTGCATGGTATGAGAGGTTGTCGAGCTTTCTTTTGAAAAAAGGCTATAAGAGAAGAGGAGCTAATTAAACTCTCTTTATGAATTATTGCAACAAGAACATTACAATAACATAAGTATATATTAATGATATTGTTTTTGGTTCAACATCACAAAATTTGCTAGATGGTTTTGTGAAAAATATACAGTTAGAATTTTAGATGAGCAGGTCTGGTAAATTAACATACTTTTTGAGTCTACAAATCAAACAATTAAAAGAAGGAATGTTTATTTCACAATCTAAGTACGCCAAAAATTTAGTAAAGAATTTTGGTCTTAAAAAAGGCAGACAAGTTATAGCACATATGGAAACATCAATGAAGCTTCACAAGGATGAATAAGGAAAACCAGTTGATAAAAGCCTATATAAAAGCATGATTGAAAGCCTATTATATCGAACTACTAGCAGACTTGATTTGTGCTTTAGTGCAGGAGTCTATGTGAGATATCAAACAACCCCAAAAGAGAGCCACATGTCAGTCGTTACAAGGTATGTAAATTCAATCACTGACCTTGAGATATAACATTCTGAGGATTCAAAGGTAAGCTTAGTAGGCAATACTGATGCTAATTGGATTGGAAATTGTGATGATTGCAAAATTATTACTGTTGGGTTTTTTTTTTTATTGGAAATAACCTTATGTCTTAGTACAATAAGAAACAAAATTGCATCTCACTTTCTATAGTCGAAGCTGAATATATAGCTACAGGCAACTGTTGTGCTCAATTATTTAGGATAAAACAAATGCTAAATGATTATGAAGTGAATGTTGAAGAGATGACCGTTCTAAGTGACAAAAAAAAAGTGTCATTGATATCACAAAGAATCCTATACAACATTCAAGAACAAAATATATAGATATAAAGCATCACTTCATCTAAGAGCTCATAGAAAACAAAACTTTTGGTGTGAATCATCTTGCAATAAAACATCAAGTTGTAGAAATTTTTACAAAGGCACTATATGCAAACAAGTTTGATTATTTGAGAAAATTACTAAACTTGTGCTCAATTTGATTTGCTCAAAAATTAAGAAATCAAAAAAGGACTTCGTTTCATCAACAACCAAAAATTGAAGTCCCTCAAATCTAGTGGGCTTAATTACAAAATCTTATATCATTAACTTTTTTTTTTTTTGTAGTTATTGAGCGGTAATTTAAGGCCTTAATCACTCTCTTTAAATCAAGCGTGCAGAAGGGTGATCTTGTCAGTTTCATTTCAATGCATCCTTAGAAAACAAAAACCCTATTGTTGCCTTTGCATTCTACCACAAAATCATGGCTGATGAAGGATCGTCAATCTCCTAATCCTTTGAAATTCCTTAATTGACAGCAAAATCTCCACTAGTAGATAGGAATTATCTCTAAAGAAGGCCTCTTTAAAGGTATTCTTCATTTTTTTGGGCAAGGAAGCAACTGATGCAATGCCCTTGATGGTAGTTTACCCCATGAACTCAAGGGGAGAAATTGACTTAGATGATGAATTAGTGCCTCCACCGCCGCAATCTTATGTTCTAATAGATACTAAAACTAGAGTCCATGGGCCACCCATTCCACTGTTGAGTCCCTAAAGGAATAAAATTGAGAAGACAAATGCTGCTCAAAAGGTCCCGAGAAATACCCAAAACATATTAGTAAGAAACCCATAAAATCAAAGGGCGATGTTCCACCAACTGCTAGAACACAAGGGGGTGCTTCAGAGGCATAGGAGAACATACATTTGAAAGGAATTTTGAGGACAAAAGGAAAGGCAATTGAAGGGCCTTCTCACTCCTAAAAGACTCAGAAATTAAAGAAGGCCAAGGTAAACAAAAGAAAGGCTAAAGCAGATAATGGTGCTTCTAAGAGAACATACAAGGAAAAGAGAAGGAAAAAGTCCTTGAGGTAGGACTCCACTAAAGATGGTCAAAGAAACTATGGCCAAGAAATCTGCACCTAAACTTACTGAGGAGGTGCAATAGGCAACACAATCTAAAGGGAAATAAAAAAGTGATTGAGGAAGTGTAGGAACTAGTAACAGTGGACTAGAGGAGAAGTTAGGAAGGAAAAGAGAAGGTTGATGATTCTTCACCCCCTCCTACCAAGAAATCAAAATTGGTAAAACTTGCTCAGCCATTGGGACTCTTTTTCTATTTCAACTAAGCCCACGAACATTATATGTATATGTCTTCGTTTGATTTCATTCTTGGGAAATATATTAATAAGGCATGATTTACTAAGTTGGAGTTTGTAAACAATTTGAAGCATCCTAGTTTACTTAAGTTGGTGGGCCTGTGCTCATTATTGTGTATGAATTTAATGCTAATATTTAAAAAAGAATTGATGATCCTAATACAACATGATTTCATAAAGTATATGTTAGGGGAAAGTTTATTCGATTTTCTCCCATTGTGATAAATTCTGCTTTAGGAACACCTTTGAGTGGCTTGGATTTTTTAGCATTGCACCAATTAAAATGTGATAACTAGTGTATTGATGGGTGGAAAACTAGTTAGATGGCCAGAATTAAATCACCTTTAGTTTCCCCTTCTTACTTTGAAGTACTTCTTATTATATAAACTTGGAACTTGGAACTTGTAACTGGTTGCCTACTGCTAATGTTACTTTAGTTACAAGGGAGCTGGCTGCACTATTATATAGTCTAATCAATGAAAGTGAGGTAAGTTTGGCTCTTCTCATTTACAGTAACATTGTACAGTTTGCTGGTTGAGAGAATGTTGTGACTTATCTTTCATATCCTAGTTTGATTATGAAAATTTGCACTACTACCAAGTATAAGTAAGAGTTGCAAAGGGTGATCATATTTCGAGTTTGAATATGGTGTTATGGAGACCCAAGCTTGAAACATTTGATAAGATTGATGATCTATCTAGCCATACCTCAAGTGCATCAATCTCAATAGCCACTCCTACACCCTAAGGCAACAACTTTTAGATGTTGTTCAGTCATTAGTGGCAGTGAAAAGGGTGCTTAGGTACTAAGTAAATAATCTACAAGTTGAAATCCAGAATATTGATATCAACGTTGCAAGCCTACGCCCAACATTGGCCACTTTAGGAGTGCAAAATACTAAAAAAGGACTTTGCAAATGTTCTCCTTGAAGTTCCTATTGCACCAGAGGACATTCTTGAGCCAAGCTCACATCCTCAATTTGGTAAGGATGATGTTACTATTGACATTGCTGCTAATACCTTTGAACAAGTACAAGAGGTTGTAGATCATGGAGATGAAGATGAAGCTAATTGGTATGATGCTCTTGAACCTAAGGCAAAGCAGGCTTAAGCATCTAGTGACAAGGCCTCCTCCTCATTGAGCAATGGAACAAATTCCAATGCTTCTTAGCCATCTTTAGTTAACCCTTCATCAACCTAATGTGAGAGCCATATCCCATTTGCCATCCCTTTAATAAATATGTGGCATAAAGGGGGAGTAGCACCCCAAAAATTTAGGGCCCTGAATCAGTAAAAAGGGTTGAAGCACAAACTAAAAGGGAGTTTGATTTTTGAAGCCTGATGATACTTCTATTTTTCATTTTCAGTTGTGTTTCTTTTTCTTTATTGCAATGTTGTGACTATTGTTGGAAACAATGACGTGGAACTTTTATGAATTTTGGTCATTGTTGGTTTGTGCTGAAGTGATGTTATTGTTGCAATGGTACCTTGATTGAATCCAGATTGACTTGCTTTCCGCTAATTTTTAGGTGCTCATAATATGTTGTGTTATTGTGCTACAAATGTGCCAAATTAGTAGATTATTACCTAAATTAATATTGACACATTTTCGCACTACTTTATGTATTCAAAACTTCTAGTCCAAAATAGTTCCCAAACTATCTTGGACATTTCCAAGTTGGATGATTATTTTAACATGCTTTTTGAAACCGATTTAAAGAAAAGGATTGTTGTTAGATAAACAACTGGTGAAAGTGTGGAACCTTGAAGAATTTGGACTCTTAATGTAGTTGGTATTGAAGAAGTTCGAATTAACACAAATTCCTATTAGATATGCATAAAAATTCGGTTTATTCTAGACTAAATTTGACATAAATAATATTTAAAATATAATATAATTTTCGTGCATAGCAAGAGTTACACACTACATAATATAATAGCAAAGCAATCTAGTTGACTAACTCCTGCAATTTGAAACCCAATGTTGAATTTATAGAATTTACAATTTGTTAAGTAAATCCAAAATTTTTCATTGGTATGTAGTTTTAATATATTAATACTATTTATTGCTATATTTATGAATCAATTAATACTGTTCACTACACCCTTGTGACTTCAATAGAAATTTCATGTAAATTACACTAATACTTGATGAGTATTCATTAATTTAAAAAATATTTTTAACTTGATATATTATTTTTTTTGTCATTATTATTTTACTTATAAATTTTTCAAAGTAATTCCTAAATTTTGAAGTTAGTTTATAGAAATTTATCCCAATGCAATATAAAAGAAAAATGAAATTTTCATTCAAATATTATTTATGTATATTGAGCAATAATGTTATGATCATAATTTTTTCTTTTTTTTCTTTTAATAACAGAGTGTAAGTGAGATATTATAAATAATTTGCATTTACATATTTCAAAAAAATTAAACATTATGAATGAAACTGATCAAAAAATTAGTCTAGTAAACAATATTATACATTTTCAATAAAAAATTAATTATTGAAAACACAAGTGATTTCCATAACATAGATATTTATTATATAATATGCATTTTTGGGAAACTCTAAAATTAATAGATATTCAATGTTATTTATTACTATATTTATGAATCTATTAATACTGTAGACCATACACTCATGACTTATTAGAAATTTTATGTAAATTTCACTAATATTTTATGAGTATTCATTAATTCCAAAAATATTTTTATTACAACTTGATATACCATTTGTTTTGTCATTATTATTTTACTTATAAATTTTTCAACGTAATTCCTAAATTTTGAAGATGGTTTATATAGATTTATCCTGATGCGGCCTACATGAAAAATGAAATTTTCATTCAAACATTATTTTTGTGTATTGGATTAATGTTATTTAGCAATAATGTATATTCATATTTCTTTATTCATTATTTTTCTTAATTTAAAGAAACAATTAAAAGTAATTTCTTGTAGTAATATGAGTAAGTCCTACTACTAAAATTTAAAATTATAAAGTTTTATATATTATTTAAATAATTAGTCTATTTTTAAGTGTAAAATATTAATACTGGTTTGCTATATTCAATCCTCATTGGCTTTCATTCATCCGCAAGCGTTCCTATTTTGTTTGTTGATTGTTTTCTTCACCAAAACCTTGCACTTGCTTCATTTTTCCTCTTCCTCTGCTTTACTCCTCTAACCATGGCGTCTGCACTTCACAAGAATTTTTCTCCAAACAATTTCATTGGAGCTTAAAATTTATTTCAGCTTATCGCACAAAAAAAAAACACCATCTTTTAGGCCAGTTTAGGAGGTTTGCTGTCATTGACAAAGTATGTGTTGCTAGAATTGAAGTATATTGATATCCTAGATTCATTTATATTACTACCTTAATCTTTTGTGGTTTTTGAATGTTAGTATATTTTTCATATTTTTATTTTGCTTGCAAAATAACTCCTTCACATTTTTTTCAGACAAAATCATGTGTTAGCTTTGAAATTTGGTAAGAAATCTTACCTTTTGATGCTTTGCTTTCGGTCTTCTACCTTGAGTTTTTCATAACTAATACCATGTAATGCTCATTTTCCATTTTTGAATTTATTAGATTAACTCTTTTTTTGAGACGTAGTTCGTTATTTATGTAGTTGATCAAAAAGCATTTTAGAATATCTTCTTACATAAAAGGTGTGTTTGTGTGAATTAATTGCACTTTATGTCTAAAATCTTTTAGTAGGTTATATATCTTATATTTCAAAAAGATTCTATTTAATTTCAATGGTTTCTTTCTGTATTTTAGGCATATTTTATTTGTTAGTCCACTAACTGCAAGCCACAAATGAGGCACTTTGTTTTGTTTTGATCAATTAAAATTTTGGGTCAATCATATCTTTTTGCTTAATCTTCTACTGTCCTTGCGATATACATGAAAAATTAAATTTTCATTTAAATATTATTTATGTGTATTGAATAAATGTTATTTAACAATAGTGTATAATCATATTTCTTGTTATCATCATTTAATTTTGTTAAAAAAATACATTTCATGAAATAACAGAGTATCAGCGAGATATTATAAATAATTTGCATTTATATATTTTAAAACATTATATATTATGAATGAAATTGATAAGAAAAAAATCCTACTAAAAAATATTATATATTTTCAATAAAAAATAATCATTAAACCCAAATGTGATTACCATAACAGAGATATTTATTATAAAATATACATTTTTATAAAATACTAAAATTACTCGATATTCCTATTAGATTGTCCAATGCACATTTTTAATAAATTCAAATTTTTTTAATTGATGTTTAATTTTAATACGTTGGAGGGGAAGTATAAAGATAAATTTCTAATTATAGAAATAAAGTAAAAATAATAAGAAATTCAAAGATAGATATAGACAGAGGTTGTCTTCACTAATATACATTTATTACGATATTTATGTATCAATTAATATTGTTGACCATACATTTTTATAAAATTTTAATATTCATATTAGTTTTAAATTTGGTTTAAATTTCTAAGATAAATTAATTACATTAAATTTATGTTATGATAAAAAAAAAAGTCCACTAACAAAATTTTGGAGTGACCAATGGTTGGTAAAATACAAGGTTGGTCCACGATTGGCCCAACAATTTAATAACACAGTCCAATCATGGTCCACTTGATCAATTGAAAATTCTGCAATATTTCAGAATACTCTAGAGAGGAGTAAATCAAGTAATATACACCTCCAATGGCTATGATGCTATTGATTATGGTGAGGGTCAATCTAGTAAAATCCCACACTAGGGCTTCCTTAATACTTCTCAGCCATTCCTTTTGGATGCAAATTACTTCCCTTGTTCTTTGTTTCCTTAATAAACCCCGCTATATTTTGGTTCTGTGCTTGTTTGCTTTTTTATTTTCTACTGGTTGTGATGGTTGTTACAGTCTTCTCCCCTTGAAAAGTGTCCTTGTCGTTAAGTACTGATGATATAAAATGTTGTTGGAGGAGTGGAACATCCTTCAAAGTAGCTTCCGTCGAGTCTAGATTGGAACATTGCACAAGGACCTATTTAGTTGTACTCCTGCCTCTTTTTTTTGGTCTTCTGCCCAGTATAGCCATGGGCTCCAGTTTTATTTCTCTATGCTTATATGTGATGGGTAATGTTTGAGAAGTAGATATATCTAGCTCCACCCTTTGTTTTAATTGAGAAATATAAAATATTAGATGTGTGCTTGAATCTAATGATAGTTATAACTTATATGCCATAGAACCTATTTTTTCAATTATAGGAAAAGGTCCAAAGTATTAGGTTGCTAATTCTGATTGGTTTGCTACTATTGATTGTTATTTATAAGGTTGTAGCTTTAAATATACTTGATCACCCACATTGTAGCGTTTATCAACGCTTCCTTTGTCGATATTTGTCTACATTCTTTCTTGAGCTCTAATGACCTTGTCCTTGAGAAGTCTAATAGTAGGCCTATGATCCTTGAAGAATTGGTTGCTTACTTATTTGAGGATTCAGCAACCATCTCAACACATGCTAATAAGGATCAATTCAACTTACAGCCTTAAATGGAGTGGTGTTGATATTGTTATGGCGGTTGTTATTATACCACCATTCCATTAGTGGTAACCACCTTGTCTATTACTTGGGCTTTGAACTAGTCATGCACCTCAAAAAAGTTTCCAATCAATATTCACCCTTTCAGTTTGTTCATTAAAATGTGAATGATATGTCGAACTAAGTTTTAGACTGACACTAATGGCTTGAAATAGCTACCTCTGGAAATTATTAACAAAAACCTTGTCCCTGTCATGGGCTTTCGTAGCCCACTTAGCTTGTAAATATTATCTATGAATAACTACGCTACCTAATTTGCAAAGTAGGGGTGAGTCAGTGCGATGAAGTGACTCTATTTACTAAATATATCCACCACTATTATGATGCAATCCTTGTCTATGGATTTAGGTAACCCTTCGATAAAGCCTATAGAAATATCTTGCCAAATGTCTTGAGGGATAGGTTATGGTAGCAAAAGAGCTGGAGCATGAGAGCATTCTGTCTTATTTTCCTAATAGGTTTCACATTCCATTACCACCTTTTTAACTCTCTAAAAGAGGTCTTTCGAATAAAACATTGATTTGACCCTCTAATAGGTCCCCAAAATACGTAAATGTCCACTTACAGAATCTCCATAAATCCCGTCTACCATTCTGGTCCTCGCTTTATTACCATGTCCTACATATATTTTGTTTCTGAATCTAAGAATCCCATTAGAAAATGTGTAATGGGTAGGCTTTTCATCATTCTGCACCTCCTATATAATTTGTTGGGCTCTGTTATCTCATAAATAGTTGTTCTTGACATCCTCCTACCTCTCTGGTGAAATAGATAAAACCGCATTCAACATTTCTAAACTATCCCCATGACATTGAGAAAGGGTGGCCGCTAGCTTATTCTTTTTGCCTTTTTAATATTGATTGTGTAATCTAGGCCCAATAGTTTTGTGAGGTCTTTATTTTGTATAGGAGTTAGAATCCTTTGAGTCAACAAATGTTTCAAACTCTCATGTTTAGTTTTTATGGTGAACTACTTGAGTTCTAAATAATGCTTCTATTTATTGATGGCTATGAAAAGAGCCAAAAATTCTTTCTCGTACATTGAAAGGCCCCGGTTCCTCAAAGATAAGGCTTTTCTTAAGAAAGCAATAGACCTTAAATTCTGCATCAAAACAACACCAATCACCTTTTTGATGCATCAATTTCCAAGGTGAACGGTTGCTTAAAATCAAGCATAGCTAGAAGCTTTGTAACCATAGCAACCTTAAGTTTTTCTAATGCCTCTTTTGCTTATTAGCTCCATTTAAAAGCATTCTTCCTTAGTAGATTCATTATGGGTTTGCTTAGCTTCCCATTATCTTTTATGAATCTCCTATAGTAGCCAGTTAATCCCAAAAATCCCGTAAGAGATTTTACAATTTTAGGATTTGGTTAATTCACCATGACTTTTATTTTATCAAGGTCCTTCACAACTTCTTCTACAGAAATGTTGTGCCAAAACAACACCTTTCCATTTTAATAAAAAGCTGATGGTCAAGCTGTGCTGGAAACACCATACCCAAGTGGTTCAAATGCTCTTCCATTAGTTTACTAAAAATCAGAATGTCATTGAAAAATACCAACACAAACTTCCTTAAAACTTGAGATAAAATGTAATTCATCAAACTCTAAAAGGTTGCCAGTGCAGTTGTCAACCCAAACAGCATGACCAAAAACTCATAATGTTCATGATGAGTTTTGAATGCTATTTTATAAACATCCCGGGAACATACTTGGATGTGATGATAACCATATTTCAAAATTTTTTTTCTAAAGAAAGCTGCCCCTTTTAAATCATTAAGTACGTCCTCTATCACAGGAATAGGAAATTTGTTTTTAATATTCATCTCATTTAATTTTCTATAATCAATGCACATTCGTATTGTGTTGTCCTTCTTTTTAACCAATAGGATTGGTGAAGTGAAAAGGCTTTTGCTACGTCAAATTACTCCTTATTGTAACAAATCCTTAACCTATCTCTCTATTTCTTCGTTTTCCTAATGTGAAGATCTATAAGGATGTTGATTCACTAGTTCAAAATTAGGTTTCAACAAAATTTGGTTATCATGTTCCTTTAGTAACGGTAAACTAGAGGATTCAAAAACTACTAGCTGAAATTAGTTCATAATCTTTTGAACAAGTTTTGGAATGTTTTGTTCACACCTTTCACCAACACTGCTAAACAAGAGCGCTTAGCATTCTCCTTCCCAATAGCTTTGCGGATAATTTACTAACTCATTATTGGATAGTTTGTACGTAGTTTCTCTACCAAAAACATACAATGTTACCTAAGTACTCCTATGTTGGAATTCAAGAGTCAGTCTATTGAAATTGAATGTCATAAGGCTGACTGTTCTCAACTAATCTACCCTAAAATCATGCTACAATTGCCTAATTCTAATAAGCGTAAATCAATTTGGAACCAATACCCATGCATTTGCCTTTGAAAATCTTCATGTTCCAAGTTAGTTTACACTTTTTTCTCGTCAACTACTATTATAACTAATGGCTCAGTATGTGAAGCTTTGGTACCATATAATGCTTCTAGCCTAATAAAGTTATGAGTACTACCAATATCAATCAAAATAGTAATATATTTACCTCCAAGAGTGGTTTTGGTTATGATTGTGCTGAGAGGTGTTTGTCCAAAAAGTACATTTAGTGAACCTTCTTCATCTGCCTCATTTTCCTCATAATGATGAACAAGATAATCTTCCCTAATCTAATGTTCTAGGGATTCTCCTTCTATCTGGTAAAATTCCACACTATGGCATCCTTAATACTTCCTAGTTGTTCCTTTTTGGTGTAGATTACTTCCCTTGCTTTCTATTTTCTTCTCTCTATTACTGATAAAACCCTAGGTGGCATAATTGCTACCACTATCAACTAGGTTGTGCGGTGCCTCCTGAAACCCACTGATTCCTAACCCTAAGGCTACGACCTACCAACTAATCAGAGTAAATTTTCTAAACTCGATCCCAATGTTTCTCTATTAGCTGAGCCACCGCATGTCCAATGATCCCTTCACTACCAAAAAATTTAGATTTTGAAACAGCTTTGTGGGATGAATTTGGGATCAAAAACCGTCTCAAATTTAATTTTGGATGGCTAATATTTTGTCCCTATTTACCCTATTACTAAAATCCGGGACGGCCACAGTGAAGCTGTCTCAAATCTGGGATGGCTTTAGCATGGCTTATTTTGGGATGAAGTTAAGATAGCTTTTTAGAGATGGCTTTGGCACGACTTTAGGATGGCATTTTTAAGACGGGTTTAGGACAGTTTAAATAGGGACAGCTCTAGGATAGCTATTTGAGGATGGCTAATTTGGGACGGCTTTAGGACAATTTTTTTGGAATGACTTTGCACACAGATATTTCGAGATAGCTCTAGGATAGATTTGCGATGGCTTTCAACATAGATTTGCGATGGCTTTCGAATTAAATTGGAAGAAAAATTCTATTAAATTTATGTTAAATTCGTGCCATTCCTATACAATTAATTACTAAATTTTATACACGATTTTTTGGAAAAATATATATAGATATGCAATGTAATAATTTCAAAATGGCGGAATAATTTACACATAATAAATCCACAATTAAAAGTGTCATACAATCCCATCTTTTTAGTGAAACAGAAAACATATAAATTGGAAAATGTTGGGCAAACAACATCTACATCTAGCTATCGAAGTCCTCGTTATCTTCGCCACCTTCATCGTTATTGAAGGAATTGAGGCCTAACTTTTTAAAAGTAAGTTGCATAAATTTATTTAATCTTACCTCTGTTTGGGCCAATCTAGTCTTGTAGTCATCATATTTCTACATTTCTATCTCGTAATTACTGTTGGGTACGTTCTAATGTAGCTTACATTGCTTGTAACTCAGGGTTTAGTGAGGAAGTGGTAGAGCTAGTCGATCCACAAGACAACATCCCTAGCAAGCGGCCTTTTTTAAAGCCACCAAGAGCGTTGAGGACAACTTTGTTGCTATTGGTTGATCTACATGAAGCCTCACTACCTTCTAACTTTTGTATTTCTAGGACTTTGGCGGCGTTTTGTTCTACCTGTAATTTTTGCATCATCTCCTATAGACATAGAAAATCAATTAGTAGTTGCATGATATGGTAAGGTATATGGACATATTTAAATAATTGTACTTATCCCTTGAGACTGTGCACGATGGCTTGCCCATTTGCCTACTACGTTGTTCCAAACTTTAGAGTAAACTTCAAGGGGAGTCAGCAACCGTCTTAGCTGTGCTTCCTATATTGCATAAGATCAAGGTAATGAAATGTAGATAGAGAGCCAAAAGATCATGTACTTGTATTCTTTCTTGCTTATCATTCTTACACAATATGTAGTCACTAAAATTGAGCCACCGTGATAGATAATAGATGTAGATGCATTGTCAACTGCCCAGCTGGCACGGTTCTTTTCGTATACTACTCGATATGTATTCTCTACCCACTTGCCCAACATCTCATCCCACTTTTCTTGTGAGATCTAATCAATTTTTGATTTAAAAACTCTTACCTAGTGCAAGTGTTTCCTTATTAACTCAACTACATTTTTCTTAGAGGCACGTTGTATTACCGTGTTGTCTATTGGGTCACAACTAAATTCAATTTGTGGACAAACATGACAACATAAAAGTACAAAAACTATGAACATGTGTGGAATAGGTTCAAGTCATAGTAGAAAACCAAATTAGCATTTATAGTCCTAACTAGAATTTGTATAATGGAAAAAGCTTAGATAAGTGTCAAATCACTCCTTCTTGTATAGTGGAGATTTCATACCTTGAACAAATCCACAATATATTATAATATTCAAACATCATGGACTTAATCGAGTCTGTTACTTCTTTTCATGTATTGTAATGATCAATTAAAATGTAGGATCAGTGAATGAATTTTTCTTTTTATGTGTGTGGGTACATGTGATTAATTATTTACATGCCAAATGAGGTTTATACTCACTAAAACAGACACAATGTCACATGTTTTAGCCTGCTCACCTGGGGTTGGGATAGTCTACCTACAGCAGTCACTTGATATGTAGTAGGCACAATATGAAATTCTCTCTCACCCCATGACCATGATGATTCATTGGAGTTGTATGCTAATGTGGAAGGTATATTACTTTGTATTTGACTTGGAGGTTGGGTCTCGTCATTGTCAATTGAGAGAAAAGATGACATAAGTGTAAAGCATGGTGTGGTCATATATTGTTTGCCTCCCCTTCCATACGGGGTGTTAATGCCACACCCTACTTTGCCCCCAAAATAGTGTTTCCGAGTCATTATAAAACACATAAACCAAATGAAAGTGCTATTAATTAATATATGATCTCACAATTAATACATATGACAAGTGAATTGTTCAATTATTTAAAAACCATGTCACTTCTCCGTTGAGCCAATGAGGATTAACAAAAAAGTTAATGTCGGTCATAAATAGTGCGAAGGTATATACACAAATGAGCTGGACAGGATGAAAAATCAATGTATGCAAGTGTTATACTGAGTGGCAAATATGCCATTACTTAAATAACTCATAAGAATAAATAAAATTAAATAGAAAGAATACATCTATTACCAAATTATATGTCCATCTATATTGGGTGGATAAATGTTAACAAATTAGTTAGCTATTTATCCTCACATAGAATAGGCATTTTTTTCCTCTCCCCATTTAAGACAAGCATCCAATTTCTAAGATATTGCCTATAATAATTCAATGACACCTAGATGCATGTCTTACCTATTTCAATTCAATGCATTGTCATCAACTCAACTAAAAGCCAACCATGCAATTTAGAACAAACATACGTAACAACATAACACTAATAATTTGTATAAGTACCAAATAATGCTACATTATCAAACACTTGATGTCTAAGTTCAACCCAATAGTAGCCTAATAAATGTAGAATGAAAAGAGCACCCATTATATCATATAGAATGAAAGGAGCTCGAGCGAATTCACTCGAACTTGTTCAATATATGGTGTCAATTTTGTTGGCTAAATATGGAAGAAAGTTAGAAGCAAATAAAGAGTACATGTAAGTAAAAATAACCCTTTTGGCCATAACTATGGAAGTTGAATATGAAATGAAGTTTGGGACGGGTAACATATATAAACAATCCATTTGGAAAAACATCTTTCAATGGCATTTTAGCAAACCTGTGCATGAACATAGATTGTTAAATTGTCTAAAAAAATTTGATGTCCAAAAATCCACTAAACAAATGAAACTAACCTATAATGAACCTCATTCTGAGTTAATATACTAATAAATTTCACCACTAAATAATTTGCTCATATACAAGGCTATCATTTAGGTTGCAACCAAAAGTAGGCCAAAATGAGATTAAGTAGCATTTCATCAAATATTAGATGTGCAAGTTTTGTAATCAAAAACTACCATAATAAAAAGGCTTCAATCCACTCGAAAAGCAATACCAAGTATAAAAATTCGTTACTAACATAAATTTCACTAACAAATTTCACATTTATTGTTCAACATATAGAAACCCTAAAAGTGGGTTTACATCTTTCACTAGTATCTACAAAAGCCTAAACATGTTGGAAAAGAACTCCAAATTTCACCAGAATGAAGATTTTTACAAAAACTCCAAATTTACATAAACTTTTAACTTCGATGGATGTGGCCAAATAAAGAAAGAAACTCTTTAATACTTACATTGTTGGAGTAGAGCTAAAATATGGAGTTGAAATTTTGAACGAAAAAAGTGGTAGCTGATGAAAGAGTGCATGTCTAAGTGTGAGAGCCATGTGAAAATAGTGAAATGGAAGATTGGGGAAGAAAGGAATTTAAATTTTCATTCTTGGATTTTAGGACGGCTTTGTGATGGCACATTTAAAGCCATCCCAAAATTCCACGTAGAATAGTGCACAATGGAAAATCGTTATGCCTAGTGTTACAATGACTACCGCGATGTGCCTTGCAATGTGCATGTTGCTTCCAATGACGCGATAACACTTTTAGCTTGCACGACGCCCCCGATGTTGCAACGTCAGGCGTGATGAGTAGCCCTAGGCATCCGGCATTCCTCATAGTGCACTTGTGATGCTCGAAAGGAGGCATGTGACATGTCTCACAGTATGCACGTTGTGAGATTGGGTGCGACATCTAGACTATGAGCATGTCTTAGGTGTTGTCGTGACGTCAAGCGTGATGTTCAAATTATAAGGCATGTCTTGCTTGATGGAGAAATTTCCAAATTTGGGATCGTATAGGTGCATTTGTGGTGAATTCAAAATTCTTGAATTTGAACCATTTTCTTTGGCCTATTGTTGCTATTTCTTTGCACATGATCAATATACTTTCATTTGGTTGATATATTTTGAAATGTGTTGGTTTGTTTGTTATGTTTTGGCTTGAAATTTACTCGGTATCCATTGTTCAGTGGTATTGAAAATGTAGCTGATTGAATGGGTGTTTGTTGATGGAATTGTGAAGATTGGAAGCAACTATGAGAAATACAATGCATAACTTATTGTATTTGGGCAAGAACATGACAAAGTATTAGAAATCCTAGGCCTAAAACATGTATGCATATGAACTGTTAGATGAAATACCTTTATAGGAAATGTGTTAGTTTGTTGTTTTATATTTAAGTATATATGTGCCATCGAATGGAATAAGCATAGACTATATAATTCACCAACCTATAGTGGACATATGAAGAAGGTGTTAAAGAATTGTGCACATTAATGAATTTGTGGTTTCTTATTATGCTGATGAAATGGTTCCTTGTTACGTTAATAGAATTCACCAACCTATATACAAATTGTACACATTACTGAAATGGTTCCTTGTTCTTCGGTTGTTTTGTGGGTTTACATGCGTCGGGATGATTTGGTGCAAGTTGTTTCGTGAGTTTTTTCCTATGATTGCATAGCTGTTGGATATGGTGCTTTACTTAAACATCATGCTATTGTGTGTGAGCCAGGCATCCTACTATAACACTTTCAATCTGCATGTAGGATTTTTTCACTTTGATGGCCCCAAGAACGAAAAGAGGTTGCCCATCGTACGACCTTCAAAATTATGTATTATTAAAATCTTTCAACTGTGCTGAGGAAGTTACCAAACATCGGGCACTCGTGTTTGAGAGGGGTTTGACTAATGTAATGAGAAATGGCCCCACCTTATCTCCTATGATAACACGATAGAAATGGACTCAGTTCACAAAACAGCTAAAGGTTGATGCTAACGTGCCATTCATGAGGGAGTTCTATTCCAATCTAGCAGAGCATCAATGGGAAACAATTTATGTCTATGGCATGCATGTTAATATTAGCCCTAGTGCATCAATGCACATTTAAATAAGCTCAATGAACCCCACAGTCACATATTTCAAGATCTTATTAATCATAAACGGGCACTAGAAAGGGTTGCTAATGTGATGTGCCATGACAGAGGCCACTAGAATGTCTCCCTTGTCACTTGTTTCTTCAATTCTTTCAAGATAAGTGGGTTGGACAAGTTGTGTAAGAGATGGTGGTACTTCATTGTCGCAAGAATCTGACCAATCAACCATTACAGCACCATCACAAGTGAGTGTGCATCTTTGATATACTGCATTTTGGAAGAGCATTTTTTTAATGTTAACCAGGTGATCTACTAGGGGCTACTACAGTGTGCACAAAACCAACATAAGTCTCTATGGCATCCTCATCTTATAACAAAGTTATGTGTTGTAGCTGGTGTGCCGAGTTTTCCATTGAGGAGCATCAGGGTCCGTCCACCACCATTTACTTTATTCTTCGGCACCCCACACTAAATGCTGATTTAGCTGCACTTGAAGGACCACCTATTGACGACATAATGATCCCAGCCCCCACCTCTAAGGAGCATCCACCTCTGGACCAGTTCCATACCCAGATGCAGCACGTGAAAGCTAATGTTATGGTTGAGTTGCATGACACACATATGTAAATGGACTGAATGAAATGCCAGCAAACGTATGTTATGGGCCAATTATATGATTTCATGGGATTTATGTTTGCACACTTATCATCATCAGTCGGACTATCTACCTCTGGTAGGCTACCCATCGGTCCATCGAGTTGGAATTCTACTCTATTTTCTGAGGATGTCCCTCTCAATTCTACAAGCTCGTTGATGAAGGAGATACCATGCAGCATGATTGGTAAGATAATAAGTTGGCTTAAGACTATAGAGTGGCAATTGCAGAAGAAGAAGTTGCTAATTTTTCATGCTTTTGTTTTTGTTCATGGTGAAATGTGAACATCTTATAACTGACCTTGTACATGTACCTAATATGTTGTGTTAGCAACGAGGTGTTTATTTTATGTTTTTTTTTTGTGAAAGGATGTACGATCACTATGTTAAGTAATATTAATTATTATCATTTATGAAAATATCAAATGTCACATTCCCTATCTCCCAGTATATATTAAAATAATACTAAGCATACTTAAAACATATCTTCAACCTCGGAGTTTGTCCTATCATTAGTGTCATCCACTAGCGATGAACCCCTAGTAGATGAAGGATCCAATTAGTCAATAGGTGAGTGGGCATGGCCGTGTGCTATCACTTCACTAACATCCATGTGCAACTATACTCTAGTAGGATCATGTAATCTACGCACATCGAACCTACTACCCAAGTGAGGGCAACTAAAATCCTCATCTAGTTAATATGCCATATCCTCTCATCACTTCTCAATAGTTGATCTGGCTTTCATCTTGCATATTGCCAACCAATTACTCCTGTTCCTCCTCATGCTAGGAATGTCGATATAATATACCTGCTCGGAGTGTTGGGATAAGATGAATAACTCGTTCTTTTCGTAAACTTATGAATGGTTCACCTACACTAGCCTGTACTTTGAGTGCACCTTCTGCCCTTTAACAAGATTCATCCACTGACACTTAAACAACACTACATACATATTCGGTATGAGCATGAAATCAAAACAAATTATAACCTCAAGAACTCCATAAAAATCATACTCTGAGTTGTCGCAACACATACTATGGACACAAATCCCATTATTTTGCGTTTGTTTCCCCCATGCATGATATGTGGTGTGAAACTTGAAATTATTAATGAAGTAAGCTAAGTAAGTGGTAATGCGGTTGCAAGGCCTATAAGTAAGGCTATGTAACAATGGACTCGATATGTTGTTGGATGGGTTTTTAACCTGTTCACCATTGTTGGATAGGGCATAAATTGGTGTAAAGGGCAAATAAAGCTAACAAAGGAGATAAAGAAAAAGACTCACATAATTTTTAAAACATTATGTAAATAAGTCTATAACTACGACATCGACATCAACATGATCGCCTTGAAAGTGTTGCAAAAATAGTCTGTCCCAAAAATAGTACATCCAGTATATCGGTAAGCTATGCAACTCAAGTGAAATCTCAATAAAAGAAACAACATTTACAATCGTCTTACTTGTACAGTGGCTCTGCCTCAAGACAATTTAAAAGCACATAGGTCATAGTAGCATGTCTTTCTTCTATAGTAAGATATCTCGAGACTTGTCCACTTGATGCACATTTAGGATGGTTAAATATGGAAAAAGGGAAGCTATCTATCGAAGTGGCTCCCATGTCATTTCTCAATGGCTTAGTCCGCCTTAAAGGCACGTCTGTGTTGAAATAGTGTGATGTAAAAGTGTCTATCTCTTCAACTATATATGCCTCCATAATTGAAGCCTCGATGTGGGCTTTGTTGTTCACCTTTTTCTTCAAATTGTGTAGGAACCTATACGAACATCAGTTGGCTAAGACATTGACCCATCAATAGTGTCATTCAAATGAAGTATAGCATTAATATACCTCTCAAATGGATACATTCATCTATATTGGATTGAGCCCCTAACCTTTGCCTCATGTGGTAGATGTACTATCGGTTGCTCCATGGAATCAAAAAATGATGGAGAAAATATCTTTTGCAAATTACACATTACACCTGCTGCTCTACCCTCCATCTCCATTACCTACTTTATATGAAGGACTGGCATACAAAACTGTTGAAAAAGTAAGCTGGCTCCACCAAGGCATCCCACACAAAGTCAAGGAACAAGTCCTTAAATGCTATAGGCATTAGCGTCTTCATAAAAATATGACAGTCATGAGACTTAAGGCCATGTAATTTCAACTAATTCATGTTAACACATCACCCAATGTTGGTAGCATACCCCTCTGGGAATTTTAGACTCAAACCAATGACAAAACTTTATTTTTTGCTCTTGGGAAAGAGTGTACACAACTTTCGGCTTTGGACCCATATTGTCCATTGGGACTGAAATCTCAAGATGGTCATAACTGATACCCATGTCCTTCTAAGCATTAAGATTGTCATTGGATTTGCCTCTTACATCCATAACTATATTAATAGTGTTATCAAAAATATTTTTCTCTACATGTATAACATCCAAATTTTATAGTAGTATGTTTATCTACTAATATGGTAAATCTCAAAATATACTTCTTTTGTTCCATTTGTGATTAGTCCTGAATCCTGGGCTCCTGTCTAGATCATCCACCACCCATAGTAGATCTCTAACACGTTCTCATATGTGATCACCTGTTTCTCTCCCTGGCATAGCATGCATCTCAACTTGGCCTCTTGTGAAATACTTCCTATTCTTCTGGTAAACATGATTGGGCGGTAAGAATTGGCGATGATAATTAAAGTAATAAGCCTTCCTACCATAGCATAGGTAAAAAGCTCTGCTCAAATCAAGACGAATTGAACATCCCATGACTCTGGCTACACTCCACCCAAATAACATGGAATAAATAGGCAAGTTATTAATTGTCCAAATGAGTGCAGCTCGTATATTGAAATATTCTTTCTAATATGCATCGAATGTGACTGCACCCACCATTCATAGTTGTAGCAATTCATTTATAAGTAGTTGCATATCTATAAGTTTCTTTGGATTAGATAGACCTGGAATCACTATTGTCAAAAACATATATAGATACTTCATGCACATTCTTAGTGATAGGTTATACAGTGTCACAACAATAGGCCAGCATGAATATGTCTTCCCATATGACTCATGTGTGGCAAATCCATTAACACATAAACCTAACCATATGTTAAAAGAATCCGTTGTGAAATTAGGATAGGTCCTGTCAAAGTATTTCCATGCCTCAGCATTTGAGGGGTGACACATGCAACCACAAAATGTCTTGTGAGCAGCATGCTAAGTCGTATGCTCAGCGGTCATTTACAACATATACAAACTTTGTAGCTTTAGAATAAGAGGCATATAGATCAAACGCCTATGTGGAATGCCCTTTTCAGTTAGCAAGGCTGTCCTTCTTTCTTTGAACCTCACAGCTCTACAGAATTTGCAATACTCCAACTAATCATCCTCTTTCCAGTACAACATACAACTAGATTTGTAACAATCAATTCTCACCACTGGAAGACCTAACTCTTGTATCAACCTTTTAGTACTGTAAAAATTAGGACGCATTTGATGATCACTTAGGAGCATCTCACCAATCATTTTACAAATATAATCGTAATAGTTTTGTGACATGTTGTTGTCCACTTTAATAATCACCGTTCGGGCAACTGCAAATAACTGTGAGAAATTTTCACAACCACTGTACAATAGTTGGTCTGCTACATGCAAGATATCAAAAAATCTATGATCGACCCCATTAACATCCTCTGTGCTAATTGTGATACCTTCACGATACTTGATGGTTGATGGTTCAGGATAACTTATGCTGGTTGCCCACCCTTAAGGAAGGCCCAACTAACCCAAAATTTGGGGCGCTATTAAAATACCCAGCTACATCAGATACCATACAATGCTCACAACCAAAGTTTTGCGTCGTTCCAAAGTTCTTCGACATCAAGGGAATTCGTATGGTATTCTCTTTTACATTTGGCACTCCATCGCGATATTGAGCCTCACTGTGACTAATCCAATTATAATAATTTTGAATAAATCCCTTCTTGAATAAGTGAATCTTAACATCATTAGGCTCAAGAGATTTTGCGTTCTTACAATGAAAGCATGGACATCTAATTTTAACCCCATGTATATGCTCATGCTGCTGCATTGTCCATTCAATAAATTCATTAACCCCATTTTCAAATTATAGTGTCAAATCTCCACGCCCGGGCAAGTTTTTGTTATACATCCATGATCTGATATTGTGTAACATCTTACTGAAAAATAAAAATAATATATTTTAAGTTCCCATAACACGCCCAATCCTAGTTACACTTTAATTAAGAATAGAAGTCACCTAACAAATCTCATTCTCACTTCAACATGACATATTAACTTTAGATTTTCCACTCACTTTAAGTTTGCAATTGCATTAAAAGCACAATTCATATTGCTAACTTCCAAAGGTTTTAGATTTAATACAAAGCTTATTGGCTGGAGAAAGTTTTTCTTCTAATTTTTCGAGAAATCTTCCAAAAGTTCAGAGAAAATTTAAGAGTAATTTTGATCATATATTTCTTGTTGCAACTTCTTTAAGGATAAAGAGAAATTCATTTGGTGTTTCTTGGAGAGCTTGTAATTTTGTATCAATGGAATTATCCTTATCCTCATCATTAGACGAAAATTCTTCATTGGACTATATTTTGGAGAGGATGTGCTTGATAGCTTCTTCATCCTGTTTTTGTTTTTGTTCGAGTTCTCTTAAATCTTGCTTAACAATCACAATTTCCTTTTGGAGGTCTTAGATCGTTATTTCTTTAGATTTGCGTTTTTGTTTGTTAAGGATATTTGTGAGATTATAAGTGTTCTTTGATATCACGGGTTAGAATGATGATTTTGGTTGTCTTTCATAGTCAGTGAAAGTTTTGAGGAGTTTTTCAAAACATTCTTTTCTTAACTCAAGGCTATCAACATGGTTAATGATGTTAAGAATTGTTTATTGTTCTAAGGTTAAGACATTAACAGAAAATCCATTATCTTCAAAAGAAGCTTTTTGAGAAGAATTTTGAAGGCTGGATGAAGTAATTTCATCGATTTGAAGACATTTTTTATTCTGTTTTGAAATAGAGGAGTTTTCTATTTCAACGGAATTGTCAGAAGTACTCACAAGGAAGTTTGAAAGTTTACTAAGAACATCTTGTCCAAGATCAATTTATTAGAGTCTCTTGTTGAGTCTGCAATATTTTGCAGTATGTCCATATTTTTTACACTTAAAACATTTAATGTCTTTTAAAGATTTAGAGAAATTTTTGGGCTGATATTTTTTATTCTTCTTAATATTCTTCTTTTGGGGGTTTTGTAATATCATCTCCTGGGGTTTTGAAGGGAATTGCTTTCACAGCTTTGTTGGAAATAGTAAGTTTTACAATTTGCAGAGGATGGTTTGAAATAATTTTTATTCCTATAGAGGTTTCCCATTCTCTAGTCTTTGAATTTTCGTTTCTTATGGCGATTGGATTTAAGAAATTTTTGAAAGGCTATTTGATACTATTATTGGTAGTATAAATTTCAAACCAATCAAAAAAGAAATTATGAGTTTTATTTTGATTAATAAAATCATAATATTCTTCCTAAATTTGCTTTCTAATTTCATAGAAATTTTTGAAAAACCAAAATCTTTTTTCAAAATTTTCTCTTGAATAGAAATCATTACAAAAAAAATTGTTTGTTGACAACAAATTCTTCTTTGAGAACATTGAGTTCATTAGTCATTAGATTTTCTATTACAGTAGAAAAATTGGGACTAGCAGACTCAAATTGTTCAAAAGGGGACTGAGGTTGTCTTTCAATGTTATGCATATAAATTGGTTTTGGAATTTGGAGCTGTTATCAGCATTTCTAAAATTTGATATTGAAGGAAAGTCATTTGGAAGATGTGAAGTAGAAAACCTTGGTTTTGTTTCAATAACAGAAAGAATTCGGGAAATCCTTCCCAAATCAATGGTACTTTTAGCAGAAGTTAAATTAGATCTGGAACTGGAAAATGAGTTCCTATGAAAAAAGAGTTTGATACAGCCATCAGCAAATTTTTGAATATTTTTGACCTAAGTATTTGGACGAGTGAGCTTAAGAGGCTGTGTTGGGATAGCATTCTCAAGATCCCATTCATTTGGAAGACTTATGTCTTTCAATTGAATTGTTTTGGTGGTAATGGCGTTAGATTTGGTTAGATCTATTTGCAACAAAAGGGTTTCCCTTTTTGTTGAAGATGTCATTTTGATTTTTGAAGTAAATGTTGAATGCATAACTTTGAAATGTAATTAATATATAATTGCTATTAGGAAAGATCTCTTAAGCATTTTGTAATTATGAGTTTGAATTTGAAGAACCAAAGATTTAAGGATATTCTTATCCTTTAGTGAGGTCGTTATATTTGGGTAATAGTCAAATGATATAGATCTCGACACAAACTAAATTCAATGAAGCTGAGTGAGTCAACAAAATTTGTAAGCCTAGTGTTTCGAAGTACTGCAAGGATTGAAGTGTTTAGATCTTCTTCAATTAATGGTTTGAACCCAACCTAGACAAGACCTAGATGGATGAATTTGAAACCTTTGTCAAAATATTTTTGAAGAGTCTTTTGCAAAAGAAGATGGATTGTTTTTCTTTCTTCAGTTTTGATAACAAAATCATTTTTTAATTTGAAAATATTTGATTCTTCATAAATCTCATGCTTTTTGACTTTTGGACTTTTCCAAATATCAATTGCTTTATCAAAATTATCTATTATAATTTTCTCAATGTTGCCACACTTGTGACTGCACAGTAAAAGGTGAACAGTTCTGCTACAATAACTATACTATTTTTGTCTTTTTGTAGGTCCTTCGTATGTTTGAACAGTTCTTGTATCCTTGAATAATACTTGTATTTTTGAATTGTTTTGCAACCTGTTTATCTTTGGCCATAAGTTTCAGTGATAATTTAGGGGGCATCGCTATATATATATGTATATCAATAATATTACAAAATATAAAAATTAATAATATTATTTTCTAAAAATTATGAAGCAAGTATATGGAATTAACACCAACACTTTTAGTTACAAATAATATTTTTTGCATCCTCCACGTTCAACATAAGAACAAAAATTGCTTGAAAAAAATGTATAAATCTACAAAAATAACATAGACGTATGCACACACACACAGGCACACACATGATATAACTCTCGTAAAATGCTAATAAAATCAATAATTTATGGTATTGTATTATAAATCCACTAGCTCACCTAGAATTAACGTCTTTATCATGCTTAAAATGTGAATAAATTTCTAATTTCAACATCCCTTGAATATAAAAATGATAGGGATTATTCGATTATATGTCACCTTTCGGGACGGCCTTAAGACGGTTTTTCACAACTAAATGCATAAGCCGTCCCTACTTAGGATGTCTTTAGGATAGTTATATTGTACGTAGTTTGAAATAATTTTTGAACAACTTTGGAATAGATTTTGAGGGTCAAACTCAAATTCGTGCTAGACACATTCCAAAATTTGGGATGACTATGTTTTGGGATTATTAGATCAATCCGTTGAGAAGAGTCATACCAGAGTCGTCCCAAAACTTAATGCTGTTTTGTGATGGTTTCTTATTTGGAATGTATTTTGGAACTTCAAAGTTAACCCGTCCTAATGTGTCACGACTTTGAGACAATTTAAAAATTCATGTCAAATTGGGGACATCAGTGCTATTTTTTAAAATTAATCATTTTTAAGATGGCTTTAGGACAGATGTGGTACGGACTTAAATAAGGCATCCCTAATCTGGGACGGAGTTTAGCCGTGCCAGATTTACTGTCCCCAATTGCCCAATTTTTGGTAGTGCTTGGTGATGATGCGGTGTTGAATTTCCCGAACAAATACTACACCTTTGAACTCATGGCAAGGACTGGCAATGATGTTGCAAAATACACTCAAAAACAAATGAGATAATATGGAAGAAGAATGGGAGAGGAGGCAGAGAAAGAGAGATCGAGAGGAGAAAGAGGAAGAGATGAAAAGAGATAAGTTTATTTTCAAAATCTGATTCTATTACATTCCCGCATATTGTTTTGTTTTGTCTTTACAACGTATCACCCTTGATTCTTGCAGACCTCTCCTTTGGCTTGGTTTGTCTCTCTCGTCCAGGCTATCTTGAGTGGGAAGTGTCCTTTCCTTCTTGCTTCTGTTGGTTACTTTTCTATTCTTTATTCTGGTGACTGCTATGGATTTCCCTTCATTTTCCCTGGTCTGTGTTTAATAACCCCCGCTGTATTTTCGATTTGGTTCTGTGCTTAGTTGCTTCTTTATTTTCTACTATTGGTTGTTACAATTTACTTATTTCACTCCATTAATTTCATTTATAATTAGTTTGCATTATTTAATTGAATTTAATGAAAAACACTTATTTATGTTTTTGAGAATATAGATACTATTTTTTTTCAAATGTATGTTAGATATCTACATCACGTGCATTATTTAAATTTTATTGTTATAAGTAATTTTTCATTGTAGTTTTGTTGATAAATATTATCAATAATCACTTAAATAATTGAACTAAGATACCAAAGTATTATAAAATAAAGAACTAATAATAATAAAAAAAAAATTTCCATGCATAACACAAGTGGCACGCCAGTAAAAACTAAGACATAGACTAAACAATCTACCGAGAGTGTCTATGAAGTGGAGAAAAATTACGAGAATTAGGCTTTATGACCATTACTTCTGTTCCTAGTGTTAATTTATTGTATAAAACTTTTTTATATTAGTATTAAACATCTTATTTTAATAATGCAATAATTTTCCTTCATTTATTTGGAATTTATTTATATTCGACTTTTCCACTGAAAAAATGAAAATGTATTATCATTATGGTTGATATTGCTATTGTTACGGAAAATATAATTTTCGTTTTCAATCAAATGCCAACTTGTGAAATTCTATGTTATCAACAATTATGAGTTTTTGAGTTCTAATGCCGACAAAATGTGGGTATTTTCTACTTTTAATATGGGTACGGTATTATTTATAATTTTTATTACTTCTAGATTATTGATATAATAATTATTGTAGTCATAATCTAATAATATATGTAGCCTATTCAAAATGTGTGTGTGTGTGTGTGTGTATATTACCAGCATTATTAATTTGAGGAGATTGGTGAAAGTTGAACCCTACCCGTTTTGAGTTTGTGGCCAACTTGGATCAATATGTGGACCCCAGATCGGATACACAGAAATAATGGTTCAGATTCTAGACTGTGAAAGGTGGCTGGACCACGTTTGGCGGGAACCAATATAAACCACAATCTGATCCGCTCAGCAATTTTTAAAAATACTCGCTACAGAAGCGCATGGAATCCGCGTATATTTTATTTTCAATATAATATTTTTATAACACATTAAAATGTATTTTATATATAAATAAGTTGAACTACATTACATATTTATTTTGTTATTTAGCGAAAATTGCATATTTTATATGTGTTCAATTTTTTTATTGACGATAGTAAATTATAAATCTATCTTATTTCAAAAATAAATAATAAAATCAAAATTTTAAAGTAAATTATAACAATAAAACACAAATTTACTATATTTTGAAAATAGAATAATAAAAAAGTTATCAAACATTAAAATTGTATTTGACAATTTGAATAAAAATAAGAAAGAGAAAAAAAAATTGAAGATGTAATTGAATAATGAGTAAAAAATACAAAGAAAAACTTAAAAATTGAAAGCATATAAAAATAAAGAACAAGGATATTTAATAAATTAACAATGAGAATTAAGATGGTTATTATCTAATCCTAACACTTAAAAATTAGTACAATTGTCCTGACACACCCATGGCACTTGCAATTAAAAAAATTATTTCAAAGATAAAATTGTATGAATAAAGTATGTTATATAAATTGGTATAATACATGATAAATTTACACTAAACTTTAACAATATATTTGATAATTAATAAGAAATGCACTTTATAATAAAAGAAATAAAATATGTAAAATCATAAATACACAAAAGGGGCAACGAGAGAAAGAGAGATAAAAGTGGATGATGAGGAAAAATAAAATGTATTAAAAGATAGAAGAAAAATAAAAAGATGATAATTAAGGATAATTTGATAATACTATGTTTAGAACAAAAAGTAACTATTATTCATGTCTCAGCATTTTCATTATAAAATATAATATAGATTAAAAAAATGGATTAAATGAAAGGGGTTCAATTTTGTAAATATACTTTCGGTAGCCAAAAAGTCGCGCATATCCTTAACATATATGAGTAAAAATGGAACATTCAATGGGTGTGGGAAAATTTTAACTTATAAAATTTCATTCATTGCAATAAATTATAATAAAAAATATTTTTAAAATGAAAGCATATTGAATATTTAAGAAATAATTTGTGTGTGTGTGTGTGAAGCATGAATTGAAATATAGAGTACATACAAAAGAAAAAGGTAGAATCATATTAAAACTTAATGAAAAAAGAAGATATTTTGTAAAATATTAAAATAGAGATATTATAATAATTTAATGAAAACCAAAACTAAGCCTTTTACCTAATATATAAGTATAGATATATTAATAAATAACAGAAATAAATTATCTAAAATTAAAAATATAATAAAAAAACTTAAAAAGAGAGAGAGAGAGAGAGAGAGAGAGAGAGAGAATAAGCAAAAATAAAATATATTAAAGAAAGTAAAATTTAAATAATATTTTTAGAGCATAAAGTAATTAATATACATATTTTATCATTAATATGTTATATATTGCAAATTAAAAGAATGGATTAAATGAATGGGTGTGTAAATATAATTTTGGTAATAAAAAACACCCCATATCTTTAAAATATAGTCACAGATTTTTTAACTGAATATCATTTAAGCACTGGACAAATAACAAATGTAATTGATAATGATTGAAAATTAAAAGGACGAAGTGCATGATTAATAATTTTTAATATGTTTTCATTGCATATTTTCAAATTTTTAATAAGTTAAAATAATTATTTTTATAAAAAATACTGAAACATCAATCGAATTAATGAAGCACTGCCCTAGTAGAAAAGTCGGAAGTTTCAATGTTCTGACATTGGGATGGTAACAATTTGATAGAATTAATTAGGGTTGGTAGCAATGAAAACTTCATCATAATGGTGCATTGGGCTTGGCAAGTAAATTATCACTGGATTCCTAAGTGAAGAAATCAGTCATTTTCAATGTTTCAAGGGCAAGTGGCTAAATATTTTGATCAACCTAGCCTTATGAGTGGGCACAATTATTTATACCAATCATAAGGCCGCACTCGAAAATTTTTATAATTTATAAAATTTTGCTCGTTACTTTAACAAATTATAATAAAAAATATTTTAAAATTACAAATATTTGATTTTTAAAATAATATATATAAATATATATATGTGTGTGTGTGTGTGTGTGTGTGTGTGTGTAATGTAAGAATTGAAATATATTGTTGAAAATTTGAAAGAATGTTGGTAAAAACAGTGATAATAGTTGTTAAACCTAAATAGTTGGAGACTTTATAAAGCAAGCACACACCGACGATGGATAAAAAACAATGATGTGTTAATGAAGTTTGAAGAATTACTCTATGGGCACTGTACCAAGTAAAATTTTCCACTGAACTCAACAAATACTGAAGACGAGATCAACTCTCTTGTACAAATTCAATATCCCAATTCTTAGATTCACAAATTGTTGGATGCTCTGAAATTTCAATCTACACTTTTTGAGTTTCACCTACATCTACTATTAGGCTATTCATCACAAAGGTTTTCTCACTTAAGAGGATTGATTCAAAAGGTTTAACACAAATTCATATACAAAAACAAATATGATTATTAACAAAATCTAACAGCTCTTCCATGGCTAGGCTCTTTGAAAGTGTACACTCTAACTTCCTTGATTTCTTGTTTGATATTTATAGTTAAGAAATCTGCCAAAAGGCTCTTTTGGATCTACTTCTTCATCCTCAAAAGTCTATTCTTGATTAGCTTTAACCTCATGTGACGTAACAATTTAGGATAGATTTAAACTCCATACTTATCCATAAGTATCTAAGATTAATCAAAATTGCTTCTAAATCTTTTCCAAGCTTCATCAAACTCTTTTAATCTTCCAAATATCTAAAAATATTTATCTGTAGAAGTCCAACACAAATTTCACTTTCCAGAAGAATTTAAATATCATTGGAAGTCTTCAATGCAAAGTCCTAATTAGAACAAGATTATGCCAAAATTGATATTTTGCCAACAAATTGTCTAACATTATGGTTAATAATGTCACACCTCCAAACCGATGTTGCAACATGGCAGTATCAATGAAATAGACATCTTAGCAAATACTAAAGTCCAAATATAAGAACATGCTAATCCATAGATTTATTCATTGTAGCATAACTATCCATTACATCACAATAAATAAACAGAGTAAAATTATGTTATTACAAGCTCAAATTTCGTCTGTTCAAAACAAAATAAAGCAACTAGTCTATCATAAATCCAAGTCTTATTTGCTCAATGTAAAGTCAAATCTCTAGAACTTCTAGGCTTCTTTTACCATCCCCAGGTGCATTCACTCTCGCTTGCTTCCTCTGCATACAAATGTTATAAAAAACATGACCGACTAATCGCCTAGTAAACAATTACTTGCCTTTCATTGGAATGCAAACATGATAAAATAGTTAACAACATTTAATAATTATAAAAAAATTTGCAGAAAAGATAACAATTAAAATTCACACATAAAGTACCACATTTATCTCACATATACTATTCTTTGGCATGCTTAGGGATTCAAGCAATTTATATACCATTTTCACTGATTAAGACCTTAATCTTTTACCTTAACTAAGGAGAGTCATACCCTAACCTTTAACCTTAGTTAAGTAAGTTTTATTTCAACCTTTAACTCCAGTTGAGTGGGTCTTACCCCAATCTTTAACCCTAATTGAATAGGTCATATCCAACTTTTAACTCTGATTAAGTGGATCATATCTAAATATATAGCCTAGTGAGAGGGTGGAACTAGCTCCTTACGCTATTCCAATACATAAAATTGAAAGGTTCGCAATAGTTTAAAATGCAATTTACATGGTACTTGTTCACATCTAAAAACATTTTAAGCAGAAATAATTTTAAATATTTTGATAGGAATAGTTCAGATAACATATCAAGATACATTTCAATATAACACAATTTTTCAGATAATATTTCAACAATAGACAGAACTTCTAGGAAAAGAGTTCATTTTAAACTAGTTGTAAATGAAACTAGCAGAGAAACCATTTGCACACTATAACTTTCATTTATGTAATAAAACAATTTTTAGAAAGGTAGTCTTGAAATTTTACAAGTAACTCACTTACTCGGTATTCGCTCACTATTCCTAAAATTCGCTGATGTGATCCTCTTGGTTTCCTATTCAAATTAGAAAAATTCCCAATTGAATTCTCATTTCAATGTAAATTTAATTCTTACATGCTTCTTGATATATTCCTAGGTATCTTGGATTAGTTCTCTCTCAGGTTCCAAATTGCCTATGGATTGGGTTCTCCTATTCGGGTTCACTCTATGATTTTTCTCATATCTTTTTAGGTCTTATTTTCCATGTTTCAAATTGTTTTAACCTTACAAAGATCAAAGATTGGATTCCAAAGCTAAAATCAAGTTTCTCTTCGTTTCCTGGGTTCTACGACAGGGAATATACACCCTGCAGCCGTAAAAAATGGCTCTGTACCCACGAGAACGAACTGTAGTACATTCTTTCATGTTCCACATTTCTACCTCACTATTGCGAATAGCCTTTCTGCGATCGCAAAGTGTCTATCCTCGTTTGTGTTATCAAGTGTAGGACGTTTTGTTTTTTTTTTCCTCACTCAGACCCCATGCTCGTTAAGTTGATCAGTGCAACTGCAAGATAGAGACCAGTGATTGTGATGGCACCTGTGAAGTGTACTATCTAGCACTGCAATCTCATTTCGTGCTTGCTCATTGGTACCTCGTGATCGCGATTTTATGTCTTGCGACCACAGAGGTGACCGCAAAAAAACTATGCATGTGTGTTAAAACGCTATTTGGTTCCATTTTGCTCAAATTTAATCCCTTTGCTCAATACGTAAACATGTTCTAAGGGTTCTAAGGGCCTCTTAGTCATATTCAAAGCATAAATATTTAATCTTTATGAGTTTTCCTCATAATAGTTCAAGGAAGCCAAGAATCCACCACAATCCAATATATCTATCCTATATGTTATTTAACGTTGGACTTCCTACACATAATTCAACTAATATAATCCCAATGTCACGTTAAAATTTTAGTTCTTGTGTCTCCTATAATTCTTCATGCTCGGTGCTTAAATGTGCATAGAATAAATTCCTATGATATGCACGAGTTCTTCAAGATTTAGACAGAAAACTCACGTTAAGTCCTACGCGCTTGGCACCCAAAATTCATTCCTTCCTCTTCTCCCTAGCTTCTAGATGGTTGCTTGGTGTTTGTGGAGGTGGAAAATAAATTGTCTCCTATGGTTCAAGGTGGGATATTTATATTAGGTTTAACTAGGTTAGTTTTGGAATTTTGGTCCATCATAATTTGGCAAAAAAATTCACACGAATTTCTGTAAATTTTCAGCCAACATTTTAGCCTCAACCTCCCAATTTAGTCCCCTTTTTAGCTTGGTTAGTGCCCCTTATTAATGCATTAATTTTTGGTAAAATCTTTCTTGCACCCTTATGCATATATTTCCTTCCATGCACACCTTAATATTTCCACAAAATTTTTACACGAAAATTAACAAATATTTAGCAGTCCTTTTATCTCCAATTTTTGTCTCTCATGCTTCTGGAAATTGCTTCCTCATTACCCTACTAAATGTGGGTAAAGTTTGACCCTTGAAATTTTATGTATATTGCCTTCTATGACAACTTACTCTCACCCTAATTAATTCAAACGAAAATAACCAATAAACAGGCTATAAAATAAATAAATCATCCACTAAAACCTTGCTAATAGTATTTTTATAAACATTATCATGATGCCTCCAAAAATTCAAGGTACTACAAATAATCTCTCTCCTAACACATTTGTGGCACACCTAAACTAAGTTCTCAACAAGTAGTAATGTCAGCAAAAAAATAGTAATAACATCACTAAAATTTCAACAACTTGCCAAATAGTATAATTAATAATTAAAGACTACACTATACTAGACAATTATACTCCCCTTTCTCTTTGAAACTCCACCCCCCCCCCCCGTGCCACCCACCCTCCAGTTGTATCAACAGGAGAATTACCATAGGGAATGATATCAGTATCATCAGTACTTGCCGTAGGAAGTGTACTTAATGTTGTACATAGTATTGCTACAATGTGCCTTTGCATGGTTTTTGTTGCCACATGGTTACCAACCACAAATTTATTTTTAGATGTTGATTGAGATTTGGATCCGTCCACCATGTGATCTAGATGAATTTTAGTCACAAGCAGATCCTTATTGCAACTTTTGACAAGCAAAATTTTGTTCACTCTCCGTTCAATATGGCTCTTTTAACATTTTCTTTATTATCAATAGGCTATGTGTCCCTTAAGGAAGTAAGACATCTAAGGTCGGATTTTGACCCAAAATTGTATAACTAGACACTTATTGCTCTATTTGTTGGCAACATTAGGTGCAAAAAGTCCTTTCTGCAGTACATGCTTCAACAATGTGAAGCACATTCCAATAGGATGTCCCGTTTTTATTTTTATTTTTTTGTAGAAATTGCAGAGTGTTTTTGCTCTCTACTTCTTTTTTTCCTTTTTTCTTTCTTTCTTTTCTTTTTTTTTTTTGGTATGGTCATCATTGAAAATTCGTTAAAAATAACTACGGAAATAACTTTATCAAACTCTACCTGCTTGACTTTAGCTTCACTTGTATTGTTCTTGCCACCTTTTGTTGTAACATTCATACCAACACATTTTCTTTGTAACATTCATACCAATTAAATTGCAACGATACCATTCAACATCCATACTAACATTCATACCAACACATCTTATTGCACTCGATATAGAATGATTAATTTTAGAATAATAACTGCATGTTAGTTTTTACTTATGCCTCTTTTTATTTGTTATTACATTCAATGTTGCAACAGCACTAGCAACAAGAGAAACAATTATCTTCACAAACTTTATTTCATTCTTCTTAACATGACTACTCTTGGGCTGCTTCAAAAATCACATTCCAATTCTATGTTTGATAGATTTTCTCATGGACAATACATCTTCCAACTTAACCTTTTCAAAATTTAATTTATTAAATGTTGCCTCAGCTCCATTTGCTTTGTTGTCAACTCTAGGATATAATCCTTCGAACTTCTTATACTTTTCTTTTAGACTGTTGGAGGCATTCTCCAACTTTTCTTTATCTCCTTTTAAGAATCTTACTTCATCCTTCAATAAGTTAACTTTTGAGTGTACAATCGTTAGTTTGTCACATTCTAATTGATAAGTATATAGTAACTCTTTTTCAATAACTTTAGTGTCATTAATACTATTGTATTCATACTTTTCATCATCTGTTGCTGATGTTGCAACATCACATATAATATCTTTTTTCTTCTTGCTAAGAGAATTGAAAATTACATGATTGCTTGTTTGATTATTCTCACTTGAATTATCTAATCTATTTTCAGTCAAATTCATGCTCATAAACTTTCTTTACTTCTTAAGAGTACTAATGCACTCCATTTGAGCACAATTAAAACCACCGCATTCATAACATTGAATTCCTTTTCTTTGATGCTCGGGCTTTTCATTCACTTTAGAATTCTTCTAATGATCTTTGGGAGTCTTGTTGAACAAATTTCTAAGCTTATTTTATTCTCCTATCTTTCTTTAGCATTTATGTTGTCTAACTTCTAGGATCAAACTTGCTTTTTGAACCAAGCAATAATGGCAATTTGACTTTAATGCCATGTAAAAATTTGATGACAATGTTGGCAACAACAGTGATAATAGTTGCCAAACTTAACTGATTGGAGACTTCGTAAAACAAACACACACACCTATAAAAGATAAAATGAACATCAATAGGTTAATGCAATTTGGAGAATCACTCCTATGTCCACAACCACTTTGCTAAACAAAATCTTCCTCTAACTTCAACAAATGGTGATAACAAGTGACCAATTCAATCAACTTTCCCACAAAAACCTAATTCCCTAATCCCTAGGTTTACTACTAGTTGGATGCTCAAAAATTTATCCACACATTTTGAGCATCACCTAAATCTACCAATTGGCCTAACTATTCGTCATATGGTATTCTTCACTCAAGAAAATTGATTCACAATGTTTAACACAAAATCATAGACATGAAAAAATATAATTATCAACAAAATCTTATAGCTCTTCCATAGTTGGACTCTTTGGAAGTGTAAACTCTAATTTCCTTAATTTGTTGTTTGATATTTATAGTTGTAACAATTCAAAATAGATTCAAACTCCTTGATGCTTATCCACAAGTATCTAAGGTTAATCCAACTTTCTTCCAGGTTTCTTCCAAGTCTCTTCAAATTTTTTTAGTCTTCCAAATTTTCAAAAATATTTATCTATAAAATTCTAATACAAATTCCACCTTCTACAAGAATTTGAACATCATTAAAATTCTTCAATATTAAGTCCTAATCAAAACAAGATTCTACCACAACTGATATGTTACCAACAAATGTGCCAACAATATTGTAATAAATAATAGTAAACATGAATGAGAAACATGTTGGGTTATACTGAGGTTTGGCATGTAAAAATTTGAACTTTAAAGCATAAAAACATGCATAACATGTAGGGGAATATAATGCAACAAACCCCATTCATTGTCATTATAAAATACGCTCAACATTGCAATAATACGAAAGCATAAAGATAACCTCTTGAAATCATATTCCAATAGGCACACTTGCGATCCTTGAGTTATAGTCCTCGAACCTCGACCTCTAATTTGGCTACACAATTGGAACAATGATGAGCACCTTCTAAACCTTGCAAAATACCTTTTGCAAGGCTTTTGCACACTCCTTTAGGTTAGAAGGTGTTTCTTGACAAGAAAAAAGAGAGATGATGGTTGAAAAGAGTTTTTCTTTTCTTGTTTGCAGGGTGCACAAAGATTGTGCCTTCAAGTGTGTTTAGAACTCTCCTAAACATGCTTATATAATTCCTAACCCATAGACCATTTATTATTAATCTAATTGATAATTTGTAGTTCATATATCCTCCTTAATTATTAATCTATACTAATAATTAAGGTCCACTTGTGTTTAATTTCTTAAATTTAATCAATCCCCATTAATTAAATCAAAGACCACACTATGCTTTCAATTAATGAACTTATTATTAACAAACATTGAAAATTTATTTAGTCCGATCCACTTCAACTAAATAAATTATTTTACGAATCTTCTCAAGCCTTTTTTACAAGTCACTAATTTTACTCTCATTATAAATTCTAACATTTTGTATGTGACATTCTCTAGGTTCATTCTTAATCAACAATGAGCGTAACTCAAAAGATATGGATAATGCCTAGCTTATAGCCAATATCATAGCCGAATTAAGACAACGTAAAACAGATCACAATGAACCTTTTTGATTGTGAGTACCACATGGTATAAGCTTTTTTTCTTACTTTGTCCCAATCGAGTGAGAGTTATGGATTTAGTCAAATTCATAAACTTGGTCATATGACTGATTGATGTTACCTCATGAAACCAGTGTTTTTATTGAAAACTCTTTTCTGATTAGATGCTACCTTGGACCAACATTAATTGCATAAGACATGTGCCTTGCTTACTTACAAGGAAACAAATCCCTTATTGAAAGCACACATACCTCCACACGCATTTGGGGCAACAGCATATTAGGTTCATGACCCTATTCCACACCAGGATACATATTGCTCTTTCATGGCCTAATGGCACGTTTATCGTCATGTACACCAGATAATTATGTCGTCTTAGGTCTAAAGTCTGCACGCACTTGCCTCCATACATATCTGGGTAATGGTACGTTAGACTCATGACCTTATCTTATAACAAGATAGATATCAGTCCTTTATGTCCTAAACATCCACATGATAATTTTTTAAATATGTTGGTGCCATGTCATTAACAACACTTGTGCATGATTAGCACCATGTCACTGCACCAGCAACTGCCTCGTTAGTTGCCATATCAAAACCATGTCAGCACTAAGCCAACTGTCACGCCAATCTCCCCCTTTGACATAGTGTGGCACAACACTCTCCAAATTATTAGTTGACAATTCTAAATTTCTTCTAAATGTCCATGTTTGGTGATCAAAAAGTCCCAAGTGGTGACCTCCTATTGCTATTGCTACATTATTAGAGTATGATAGATTTTCATCTAAGTAGCAGTAGAAGAATTCAAGTCTAATGTTGCAACACGAACCAATATTTACTGAAGATTTAGACAAACTGCTTATAATAGCATCAAAATCATTTCAAAGAAAGCCACAAGTTATCATCATAAATATGATCACCAAAAAAAAAAAAAAAACTAGCCAAAAGAGCCAAAAAGAAAACTAGCATAAGCCGTTAATAAGAAGAAATAGAAAAACAATCGTCCATCAACGTAAGTCCATCAACAATAGTGACTAAAAAGGTCATCAGTAGTAGGAGAACATCAAGAGCACCCATGCTCCAACATCGATCCTTTAGCACTCATCAGCAGCAATAAGAAGAAAACAATTAAGAGCACCCATGCTTGAATAGTACCATACAAGCAAGTAGTTCAAGAATCCAACAAACCACAGCAAATTTAGTGTGCTTTCTTTATATTACTCCCTATTAACTCTTCTCAATTATGCAAATCTAATCTACTCTCCCATTAGGGCACACAATAACAAAGCCAACTCTAAGAAGGAGAAAGGGCATGCCAGGGCTTCAGAAGCTGGAAAGTCTAGCCCTAAAGGGATCTAATGTTGGAACATCATCGTCTCTACATCAGGATTAAAGGCAAGCATAGACTTTAAGGTAGCCAGTTGCAGGTCTAGTTCTCGGCTCTATAAGTATAAGTGATTTATTTGTCCATCAATCACATGCTCAAGAGCCTTCAAATGTGCAATCACACTAGTGAGACAGTCCTTAGTAGACTAGGGTGCACTAGTACCTATTGGGAATGTAGACAGATCATTTTCCTTTCCAAGTCCCAACATCATACTGCATAGCAACAATCTTGAAAAAGGGTTCAACATGGTTAATCTTCAGCTTCCTTGCAAGTACCTTCGAAATCATTCTGAGATGAGTCAAATTTAAAGCTGTATTATAGGATTATGCATGCTGCATTATATTGTTGAAAATTATAGCACCAAGGTTCAATCTCCAATGGTCCCAAGATAGAATACAAGAGCCCCCATTTCTCATGACACCCAAGTCGAGTTAGTTGTGGGTATGAAATTGTTCGTTACTATCTTAAGAAGAAGAAAATACTTCGCACTATGAAAGAAGGATTGTAAGGCTCATGTCAAAGCCATGTATCGTATTTGCATCCTGTTATTACCCTAGCAATTTCATCATAATTTAGGGAGAAGTCATTCTCCTAGTGTTGCAGTATCTACCTAATGATAGATGGTGAAAAACAGACCAACTTTCCTCACACATAAACTTTGTGGTACCACTTCAATTTATTGTTTGTACTCTCCCTGTATGGTAATAAACATCAAAAGAGATTAAAACATCAAGCAAACTAATTTTCTTCAATAAATCAATTAGGCCTACCTTATGGTGCTACCTCTTTTGCCTGTTGTGGTTCAAGTTTGAGTTCAAGTTCAACTTGAACAAGTTCTGCTTCAGCCACTAGTCGTGTCTCATGATATTCTAGAAATTAGAACACTTAATGAGCATCACAACCACATCAAGCAACATCTAAAAACAATTAGAGCAAATAATGGTTGCAAACCAGAGCAGGAGACCTCAATTAGATGGGAGAATAAATTATAATGGGCGATCTTTTATATAAAATTAAAGGGCATATCAAAATCCCATTCGATTCAGATTAAGTGTAGCGTTAAATAATTAGGGTAAATGAGATCACTAACCAAATCTGGGGGCCAAAGAATCAGAAGAAATTTCAAGCATATCTCAGCAGATCTACATTTTATGAAGGAGATGCATGTGTTAAATGCATTTGTACTATAAATACACATGTAATAGAATTTAAAAAAATAAAATAAAATATTTATCTTGTTTTTTTGTTCCTCCCTTCATCCCCTTTCCTTCCTCCTTTTTGATCCTATCCTCCATCTCCCATTTCAGCATCATTCCCAGCGACACCTTCCCTCAAAAGTTTTGCCTTCATCATCAAGCAGAGCTAACAAGGTCAGCATTAGAACTTAGTTTCAGCATGAATTGGAGCTAAACTAAGATTTAGATTCAATTAAAGAAACGAGCAGAGTTAGGAGAATATTTTAATTGGAAGGGGTTGGTCGCTAAAGCCTTTAGCCGCTGAAGATGGCAACTCTTGGACAAGGAAACCCTAGAGAATTGGAGAGAAGACAAGAGAAGGAGAAAAGGAAAGACTAATGGTGCAATTTAGTTTGCAACCTTAAATCAAAGCCCCATTTTCCATTACATTTTGCTCTAAACCTTATACTTCTCTTCCATTTCTGCCCTTGATTTCCCCATTATTCACATGAATACCAAGCCAAATTGCAAAATTAAACCCCTCAACCTTTTAGAAATATAATCGAACCCTTAGCAACCATATTACAAGGCTTGGGCTTAACTAATTGGATTGACACTCCTGTTGGGCTTCAAAAGATTTGTTTCATCACCAGCTTATTTAGATAAAAATTAAAGCCCACTACATTACACCGTGATGCTTCAGTATCATCAAAAATGGATTCTAGCTTTGCTGGAGCATTAGGTTCCTAGGGTTCTAGGTCGGGAACAATCCTTTTTCTCCCCCTTCTTGTTGTCCTTAGTTTAGGACAAAATACCCTCAGGGTACATCATGGTAATGTGTTCAACTTTGGTGGAAACGTCCTCCTTCACGAGATCTTGTTCTATCGGGGCTTAATTGATGGAACTTGTTCCTTCACTAGTGTTGTAACCTTCTCCGGTGGTGGAGTGGTTGGTGTTCATGTTCCAGTGGCACCTCTTTTCTTCCAACACTTTTTCGTCCCTTTAGTCTCATCTTTCCAAATTACAGAAAGTTGTAAAAAACAAAGCTTCTAGTTTTGTAACAAATTTGTAAGGGGGTTAAAGAGATGACAATATAAAAAAGAGAGAGCATTAAGGTATTTAAGGAAGAGAAAACTCTTGATTGATTTGAAAGAATCCTACAGGCCATCCCAGCCAACATGGAAAGTAGATATTGTGCTGAGATTTGATTTAATTTGATTTTTCACTTCCTTCCTAAATTTTCCTGCCTACACTCTTCATGGACCGAGCCCAATGTCGGCCTGTAGCTGGACTAGGCAGAGGCTCAGTCTTAATCTCATCTCAAAAAAATGTTTAGGGTCTATTAGCCTTGTTAGGATGTCCACTTGTTAGGCTGATGATGCAACATAGTCCACACACTTTCTTCCACAACCTCTCTAATGAAGTGGTGTTTGATATGTATATGTTTGGCTTGAGAATGTTAAACTAGCTTCTTAGAAATGTTTATGGTACTCTAAGTATCACACCTAATCATCATAGTGTCTTGTGGAACTCTATAATCTAAAAGTATTTGTTTCATCTACAAAAATTGTGCACAACAAGCACCCGAGGCTATGTATGGGATTTAGTCATGAATAAAGAGATCGAATTTTATTTTATTACCAAACCACGAGACCAAGTTATCACTTGTATGAAAACATCCACTCATGATGCTTTTCTGGTCATCAACATTACCTACCCAATCAGCCTCAGTAAACCAAATTAAGTCCAAACTTGATCATTTTTAATACCATATACCAAGTTCAATCATGCTATTTATGTATTAAATGATTCTCTTCACAGCATATAAATGCCTCTTCTTGGGATTGGGCTGGAACCTCGCACATACTCCAACACTATAACATATATCTGGACAGCTTGCAATCAAGTACAAAAGGCTTATTATCATACTACGATACAATCTTGCATCAATTGATGCTCCAACATCATCCTTGGTAAGCTTTGTGCTGACTAATATTAGTGTTGCAACATGTCAAGATGACTCTAAGCTAAAATGCTTCACCAAATTTTTGGCATACTTTTGTGAGACAAATGTTCCATCATTAGCTTGTTTTACCTATAAGCTCAAGAAATAAATCAGCTTTCCAACCATGCTCATTTTGAATTCCTTCTTCATTACTTCCACAAATTTGTCAACAAGTTGCTTTGAGTTGGATCCAAAGACGATGTCATCAACATAAATCTGTGCAATGAGAATGTTGGTGTTGTAACGTTGAATGAATAGTATTCAATCAACTCCCCCTCTTTTGTATCCTTCTTTCAAGAAGTACTTTACAAGCCTTTTGTACCATGCTCTAGGTGACTTTTTAGATCATAAAGGGTTTTATTAAGTTCATCAACATGATTAGGATACGTGAGGTCCTTTAACCCTTTAGGTTTCTATACATAAACCTCTTCTTGCAACATTATTTAGAAAATGCACTTTTGACGTCTATCTGGTGTAGCTTGATGTTGAGACAACAAGAAATTGAAATGAGTAATCTGATTGCTTTAAGGTATGCCGCAGGCGCAAAGGTGTTATCAAAATCCACTCATTAAACTTGCATGTAGCTTTGCGTGACTAGCCTCGCCTCGTTGCATGTTCAACACCATGCACATTCATCTTGTTTCTGAACACCCATTTAGTGCCTATCACATTCACATCTTTTGGTTGCTCCACTAATGTCTACACATCATTTCAAGTGAACTAGTTTATCTTCTATTGCATGGCACCGATCCATAATTCATCCTTTAAAGCCTTGTTCACATTTTTTGATTCAATGTTGGACAGAAAGCAAGGATATCATGCAAGATCTCAATAGTTGATCATTTCAACTTTTCTAATGCAACTTGTCTTATCTACTCCACTAATGATAGCATCTTGAGGATGATACTTCTTTACCCTCGAGTTGGGTTCTTTTCTAGACTATAGCAGTGTGGCATCATCATTATTGTTCTTATTGTCTAGTGCTGAAGCATCAAGCTACTGACTTCCATGCTCTCCAGTGGCTTCAGAGACATCATCATCAGAATGGCCATCCTCTACATCATGTATACCTTTCTCAAGATATTCCTTCTTGATTCTTTTTATTTCATCAACAAAAACTTCAATTGTTTCCATAACAACTTTAGTTCAACGGTTATATACCCAATAGGTCTTACTTATCGTTGAGTGTCCAGTGAACATCCCATTGTCACTCATTGCATGAAATTATCCTTGCTGCTCTCGATCATTAAATATAAAACATTTATCTCCAAATACATGAAAGTACTTGATGTTCGGATGTCTTCCTTTCCAGAGTTAATGTGGTGTCTTCTTCAACACTGGCCTCAAGTAGACACGATTAATGATATAACATGCCATGTTTGCTACTTCAGCCCACCATTTTACCTAGACTCCTTTGCATGAATTATGACACGAGCCATTTCCTAGAGGGTATGGTTTTTCCTCTCTAAAAATCCATTCTGTTATGGTGTCTCTAGTGTAGATAATTTATAGACAATTTCATGTTCTTCACAAAAATTTGATAAGTCTTTTTCTCAAACTCCGTGCTGTGATCACTTATGATTCTCACAACCTTGCGATCTTCTATTCCCTTTTCGATCATACATTGCAAATATAGCTTTCTAAAGGCAACAAAGGTGTTAATTTCTCCTTAAGAAAATTCACTCATGTGTATCTCTAGTAGTCATCGACACAAACATAGATGTATCATTTACCTCTTATACTTGTAACATCAATTGGTCCCATGATGTTCATGTGCCACAACTCCATGATTCTGGTTATGTACAAGTGTCACAATACTAGGTGGCTATTTTGCCACTACTTTCCATGTTGACATGCCTCACATGTTATGACTTCAGAATCTGCTATATGAGGTAAACTTTTAACTGCTCTAGATTTTAAGAGTTTAGCAAGATCATAATAATTTATATGCCCAATCTGTCTATGCCAAACTTCATCATCACTAGTTCTGGTCTTGAGGCATGTTGCCACATCATCCAATAAATAACAGTTGTCAGATAAACTAGTTCCTCTTAACACAGGTTTATCCTCATTGTTGTAGACATTACATTAGTCCTTTGTGAATCTAACAAATCACATAATTGGCTAGTACTAATTAGATTCACCTGAAACCTTTCTACCAAAAGCACATTCTTTAATGGTAGCAATCTTTCAACACTTAGAGTACCCTTTCTGATGACTCTCCCCTTTTGGCCATCTCCAAAAGTGACAGAGCCGCCTTTGTGATCCCTATAATCAATTAAATTAGCCTTATTTTTAGTCATGTATCTAGAGCACCCCTTGTCAAAGTACCACTTGGTGTTAGAGCCCACCTTAAAAAATGTACAAAAGGTGTAACACCTTAAGTCTGCTTTTCTTATTTAAATTCTTTGTATAATCTTTCTGCCTTTAAACTTGCCTAAAAACTTAGCACAATCCTGTCTCCTATTCATGAGGTTTTTAAATAAAAGCAAGTAGAAATGGGGTGTCCTGACCTTAGATAGTACTCACAAACATTTGATTTTTTAGTAGGTCTCCTCTTTCTCTAATGCATTGCAAATGGAGTGCTGACATGATCTATTTTCCTTGGTGCTTTGATTGAGGGAAGAGCTTGTTTAACTACAGCTCAAATGTCGATTGCATCCTTCTTTACAAAGTGTATTACGATCTGCTAGGGTACTGGCACAATCTTTCTTTGGTAAAGGTTCCGCATGAACTGGTGCCGCAACATCAAATGATTATTCCTTCTCAAATTTAATCTTTGCACTTGTTTCTATGTTTTTTTTTGGGTTGTGGAAGAAACAAACTCCATGGAGATTTTTTGGTGTCTTTCCTATACTGAGGATGTCTTCTAACTTGTCCTTTTAGAATTCAACTTATTTAGTGTTGTTTAAGCATCCTCTACAATAGAAACAACTATGGCATGATCTTCCTCTAGCTTTTGATATTTTAGCTGCAGTTCCTCATGATCATTTTTCAATTCTTGCCACATATCAAATAGAAGATTATAGGCAGATATTATTCTCTCTATGTGAAACCTCACTATCACTTGTAGATTCTACTGGCATTACAACATGGGCTACAGAAGTAAGATTCTTCTTTTCTATGGTGTTAAGAGCCACATATCTTGGCACGAGTCCTTTGTCCTCATATTAGTTAAAGTTGTCCTTACTCAATATAGTTGCCATTGATTTTCCCTACTTCAAATATTTGCACGTCTAACAAGAACATGCTTGAAGCCACCACACTAATAGCACTAGATTCCCTTTCGTTTAGCCTTCACATCTCCATTCCTATTTAAATGATCATCTCTACACTTCTTAGGTTTACTGCCTGCCTTGCTTTGGTTTTCTTTCTTATCCTTCTTCAATAGGTTCCTTAGTTTCTATGCTACAAGTATAACTCATCCTTAGTGTTAAATTCATTTCATACATCTGCAAAGAGTCTATCAACTCATCCAGCCTTATGTTTTAAATAGCCCTAGCTGGTTCAATGGCAACTACTTTAGTCGAGACTCTTCTCGGTAAAGATCATAGTGTCTTGCATACCAATTTTGCTTTGAAGTACTACTTCCCTAGTTGGTACACTTGGTTGGCTATGTGTCCTTTGGTCCACCATCGAATGAGGCTATATTTTCATTCTTTCCCATTATAAGATTCTTGAATTGCAAAGCAAGCATTTGAAGCTTTGAAATTCATACGATGCTCTTTACTTCATGCACATTTTATAGTATGTTCCATGCTTCTTAAGCTGATTCACAAGTTAAAATTAACTTGAACTACTTATCATCAACTCTTGTGAATATGGCATTGATGGCCTTTGAATAGCACAAGGTAGCATTTTCTTCCTCAGAAGTCTAGTCCATGTATCAATTTCCAGTCACGCATCTAAGTGGGTGAACTCTATCCATTGGTGATGGAAGTCCAAGCCTTTTCATCAACAAATTTAATGAATGCCCTTATGTGGGCTTTCTAGTATGGCTAGTTCAACTTGTCAAGTAGCAATGGATGAGAAACTAAGGCTTCCTCCTTTGCACTCATTACTCGATCAGAATTTTCAAAATCTCACCTGCTTGAAAACCTAGTCACAAAAGGGTGACGTAGCTTTGTTGTGACTTGATAGTTTTGACTAGGTGATGTAACACCAAGTGTTGCTATAAATTCATTATGTTGAAAACTATCGTGCACAAACAAAAAGAAAATAAAATGAACACAACAAGTGGTAATGTAGTTTGGAGCAAGCCTCCTATGTCTGTGAGGCATTACTTAGGTAAAAGATTTTACTATGTCAAATTCAACAAAAATACACTAAAGCTTTAAAAGAAATACTACATTTGACCAAATCCCTTTAGCCTTAACTTTTCCCACACTTACAAGCAACTCACAATGGCTAAAAGCTCACACAACCAACTCCACTGGTCTTAACTAGGTTGAGCAGAACATATTTATACTCTTCCTTCACTTGTTCACTCTTTTTCACTTAATAAAAACATATATATTGATCCTTAACACAGAAGGACACGGTTTAATCTCAAATTCACTTAACTAGTGAAATTCTAAAAGTCCAAGTCATCCAATGAGGTTTTTAAACTTTATACTCATCAAGGTCAACAACTTCTAATCATTTTGGATGTGAAATCTCCAAAAAATCTGCATCAAATCAAAGTTGCATTGTTTCTTGCCCAATCACTAAACTTGGTATTCTAACTCCAATATTATCTTTTCTAACAGACAAGATATGTTTTCTTTCTTAAGCAACTTCTGTCAACCATAAGCAAATCTATACGATTTTCTTTATCTAATCAAATAAAGTTGGTAAATTCTTTCCTTTACATGGACACTTGCCCAATCTTAAACCAATTATAAAAGAGATTACAACAAATCTTTTCAAATAAGCATCAAAAGATAACTTTCAAAATGTGTTGATGTCACATTATTGTCTACACTTATACATGCTTGGCACCATGTCACCACACCATCAGCTACCACATCATTCGCCATGTCAACTACGACACTAGTGCCATTTCATCTTCATGTCAACACCAAGTTAGCTGTTGGCATAAATTGATGCACCTCTATGTTTAGTTCCATTCCCACAAGCCCTTGTATATATTGCATATGTGCCCTCATGTTCCCTTTGAAACATGAAACATAGAAAAGTTTAGAATATATAGATAAATGGAAGAATTTGTTAATAAATCGAAAATATTTTAGTGTCTTTTCAAGTTTGGACACGAACTATGAAAACTTTTTGATTTCAAAAGCTATTGAAGTTGAGTTTAGCCTCTACAATATTGGCTTGGGTCGAATTTGAATATTTATCATGTTTGAATTGATATTCGAACTTAACTCTTTAATAAATTTATTTATGATACACAGAGTAAAGCTTCGGATGCATTGGCTTTTTGCTCTTCTTGGAACATGAATGTGGGCGTGTGAGTTTCTCCGCGCGCGCGCGTGTGTATGTAAGGGATAAAATTGGAAGACAAATAGGAGTTGCTATTAAAAAACAATTGATAAAACATTTTGGGAGAGGTCTTTCCTTCCCAATGTGCACGCCCTTCTATGATCAAACAGTTGTGGTGTTCCCTTCTACAAAGGTCAATCATGCACAATTATTGTACAACAAGCCCTCATGACCTTTTTGATGTAAATAAATTCCTACACAATAAATATTGCAAGGGTATAACAAAACAACTTACACACATCTTATTTAAAAGTTTAAAATGCTACTGCATTTGGACGCAAATTTGCGTACGTAGGCTTGCTTCCTTCTAAATATATTATTTATATAAGTAACACTTTTAATTATTTCTCTCTTATTTTTATTTATGTTATTTTTAAGTTTTCACACTAATTTTCTATATGCAAAATTTACATCCAAACAAAGAGATATTGAATGTACAAAACGATAACTCGTGATGCTGACTAGGGGTATGTTTGTTCCTTAAATTTATCATTTTTCATTATCCCACAAAAATTTACATAATTTAAAATTTTTGCCCAACAAACTTTTCATTTCAAGAACTCATTCTTACATATAAGCATATATTTAAAATTAAGTTATTGTAATTATTTATAATCAAATAAATATTTAAATATATGTTTATATACTCACATTTATTATATATATTTAGACCCAAAAAATTAATTATTATCTAAATTAATTATATCTCTATATACTACTACGTTGTCTAATCACTAATCACTATTCTATACGTGTGTGTATTCAAATAGATTAAGATTTCCACCTGTACAATATTTTATTCATTTTCGTTCCAACAGAATCACCAACCAAACTAGCCAAACATTCCCCAAGTATATTGCAACAAAAGGGAGATTTTGGTTCTGAAAATTTACACACTGGTTGAATGCAGAAGAAAATGCGACCCAGGAAAGAGATGAAGTGTGTAAAACATACACTGTAAAAGTGGATAGCTCTTGCAACGCTTGGCATTTGACGGAGTCTTCGAGGAAACAAAAAGATGTTCTTGTTAGAAAGAAAAATGGAAAAGAGGGGGGCGTGTGATGAGAAGGGAGCAAAATTGTTTCACTTTAATCCCATTCATCAAATCCTTCCACAAGAAGCACAGAAATTTGGAACACCATGCTTTTATTTTTTTGATGCGTAGTTTTAGATGCGTTTTATTTTAAAAATTTTGTGAAGGTAAAAGAGAAAAGAGAAAATTTTAACAATGTAATAAGGATGGTGTGTTTTGTTTTGATAAATATGAAAAGAAACATGGACAAAATATATATTTCAGACATATCAAATACTCTATAAAAGCTTCAGTTATTATTATTAGTACTAGCAAGAAGACGGAAAGGTATTTATGAAAAAGTGGAGGTTTTATTAACTAACTAAATGCCCCCACTCAGTATTTGGGAAGAAAGTTAAAAGAAAATGAAGGCACCAGGGAGATGAAAACTTGCTGTCATTTCATTAAAGATTAAAACTTGGGAAAAAAGCACACACACAAACACAACATTTAATTTGCACCCATGCAAGAAATTAACCTTAAAACATTTCCTCATCCCGATTTATACAAGAAAGAAATTTGCCAGAAATTAAAATGAAACCTCAACAATTACACAGCTCCAAACATCAAGCGTAACTGATTAATTGAGGGAAGAATAATACACACACACACACACACACATGGAGAAAACCCTAGTTGAACGTAACTCGATTAAAAAAACAGCAACAAGCAACAATGGCGACAACAAATTTCTGAACATAGATATTTCCTCACATCGGAAATCTTGCCCATCTGCTAATTCTAGTTCTTTCTTGCACGTACTCTATTTAAATTAACATATGATTGCTGCATAGAATACTAAAATTTCCCTCCTTTCCCCAAGTAATATTCTCGTTTGTCACAAAAGGTTTCCTTCATGTTTCCCTTAGGCTTTCTTACCAAGGGTGTTCTTGTTGTTGTGCATCCAGACTTTGAGCACCTGCCTCTTGATTCCTCCTTCGTCGCAGAATTGCTGCACAAGTTCTTCATCCTGCTTCTGAATTCTCCACCCCAAACGTTCGGCAAAGCTAAGCATCTTGTCCTTCTGCTCTTGAGAAAACTTTGTTCTGAACCTCTTCTTTCCAGCGCTGCTGCTGGGATTAGAAAAGTAATCCCCCACCTCCTCTCTCGACAAGCCCCCGTCGCCTCCTCCGGAGCTGGATGGGAGAGCCAGCAGCGACGCTTTCTGCTGCTGTGGTGGAACCATGTGGAGATACCCCCTCGGGCCACGGTATCCGAAATGCCCATGTGGGTGATGGGTCAAGAGCTGCGAGCGTTGGTACAAGGCGAATGCCGCGCTCCCGGCCTCGCTCTCTTTGCGGTGAAAGTTTCGGTGGCAATTGCAGGCGGCGCACTTCAGGGATTCCATGGTGCCCTCCTCTCCTGCTGCAATAAACTCCCCACAACCATCCACGGTGTGGCCTCCGATGCCTACCGCGTGATTCTTCAAGCACTCTTTATACCTGAACGTCCTGAAAGACGGCGCCGCCTCCGTTGGGCTCGGCATTTTAGCAGTCGAAGGCCGAGTCGAGTACGAGTTGCCCAGTGAGTCGTCATAATTCGGACCCAACCCGACCTCTCCCTCTCCCTCTCGCTCCTCTTCTCGATCCTCAAAATCCATACTTTCTTAGCTTAAATTTAACACCTTAATTATGAGCTATATATAAAAGTAATTCTCCTCCCTTTTTAAAAACTCACATGCATTACCTAAAACCCTAGGACATAGAGTAACCAGCGACCGGATCTCCCGGTTCGTACAATTTTCTTTTGTTTATTCTTTTAGAAAACTTAGAGTCAAAGAGAAGCATGAGAGACGGTGAGAAAGCTAACGAAGTGGACAAATTCTTTTCCTCCCAAGTGAAAAAGAATTCATGCGCTTTCTCGTTGTCTGAACCTTGCTCGTCTCTCTCCCACCCAAAATGGCGTTGACTTCGTCTACACTCTTCTCCCACAGGGGACTGCCGGTGAAAATTTGACTGAGGTTAAAAAATAAAGGAAAATTTGTTTTTCTGCAATAGTTAAGAGTGGTGGGGTAACAGTGCAGTGCACTGCAGCGCAGGGGAGGAGAGGAGACAGTTTACGCACATCTGCAGATTCAGCAGAGGAGGGAGGCATAATAGCATTATAGCATGCATCCACCACGCGCTGACCAAGTGGGTTCGGTCCACTCGTCTCCGTACGTTCGTTGGGTTGATGGAAATTATGACATGCACGGGTTCGATCCCATGGAGGCGGCGCGTTAAAGACAATGTGTATCGGATCAAGCCGCGGATTTTGCGTTCGTTCAAGCCAAGAATTTCTTCTATATTAATCACTCAGCGTACATTATTACCTTATTTATTATTACCCGAAGGAAGAAGTGATTTCAAAGGGTGGTTCCGACATGAGTGGCGAGCTCAAGGTGTCGATGGTAATCAATGTCATGTATGTCCGGACGACACGTTCCACTGTGTTTTGGCCTTTATTATTTACGTGGCAAACGAAAATTTTTTCATCGGACCGGATTTGGGGCGTTGCTTTCAGGAGTCGTTTTAATTTTTATTTTTATGCATTTTTATTGCAAATTCTTGTCAATATTTTTAGTGAAATTTTTGGAAATGTTCTTTTCAAAAATTTCAAAGACAAGACATAACTCCACTATTTACTCACAAACTAATATTTACGTTGGCAACATTACTAAAATCTATCAGTGATAAAAGGCACCTCATCTTTGTGCATAATTATATGAAGAAATTATTATTTTTAATTATAAAATTTATGTCATTTTTAAAGTCAAAAAACAGATAAACAAAGGGTAAAAATAGCAAATGAATTAGAGAGGACATAAAAATATATATATAATAAATTAAAATTTGGGAAAAAAGGATGAAATTAAATTTAAATTTGAAGAGGAAGCTGAACCTATATATATATATATATATAGAGAGAGAGAGAGAGAGAGAATTAAGAATATTTGATAATTCATAGCAATATTTACCCTATATCCTTAACAATGGTAATGTGTGTGTGTTTAGTTTTAATTTCGAACAAAAAAAAAAAAAAAACGCTCTATTTCAAGTGAAACGTGTCGTTATTGTTAACTACAGTATTGAGATATAGTAATTTAATTCATTTATATCACTCCCACACCACTGATGTCATGCTAGACTTTTGGCACATTTTTTGCATTTGCAATTAAAAATATTTATGAACGAATTATTTGAATAAAGTATATAATTTTTATGTTAATTAGTGTAATTTAAAAATACTTGTTGGTCTTGACTAAAAGTGCAAGATGAGTGAAGCATGCTTATGAATACCTTGAATGGACACAAGTAGAGTTCAACTTAAATTGAATATTGCCCAAATTTGAGGAGAGCCTATTCATACTCGAGCTCATTCTTGTGCGTTGAAAGCTTGCAAGTTCATTTATTTATTTTTTTTCTATACATAATAATTTATTAATATATATTCAAAGAATATATTTAATTAGTAACAATATGTTAATTTATAGTAAATATTTTATATATGATTTTATTTATGTGTATATGCATTGTTTTAGAGTTTGGTTTGAATAAATATATTTTAAAATTTTAAATTATAAAATTCTTAGAAAAATTTTGAATATCTTCAAAATTTAAGTTTAGTTTTAAAAATTGTAAGAAAGTATTATTAATACATATATATATACATATATATATATATATATATTCTAAATGAAATTTGGAATTGTAGATTAATATACTTGTGCATCTTTTTATTAACATATTAGTGTGTAATAATTTCATTTATAAATAAATAAGATTTTTACTTGTGTTTTAAAAATATAAATTTATAATTTTTTCATATAAATATTGCAATGCCTGTAGTCATTATATGCATAACATGGTAAATAATTTAAATAAAAATTTAAATATTATAAATTAATACAATTATGGATCTTTAGTATTATTTTTATGTTTAGTAATTGTTAGACAAACATAGACGCACACACACATATATATACAATAATTTAAATTTTAATTTTGATGTATAATTTTTTTTATACTTTATGAAATTTTAGGTGAGAATTTTGAGAACTTTGAAATTTCAAAATCATGTTTATGATATAGAAGCAGTTTGTCCTATTAAATGATACAATTAAAATATATTTCAAAATTTTTAATTAAAATTAAAAAATAAATATTACTTAATAAAAATAATAGCGAAACTTATAAAAATCTTATAAATATAATAAATATGTCTTATCTATTAAATATCACTTGAATTATATAAATTTTTTTGATAAATTAAAATTATGCTATTGTTGAATAGTTTATGCAGTATCCCAAAAAATTATTTTTATCAAGGTATTAAACTATTGTAAATATTTTATTGAGAACCTTAAACAAATATTTTTTCAAGATTACTGTGCTATTTTACAAACTTTAAGTTATGTTTCAAAATTTATTATCAATGTTTATTTTCGTTTTGTTTTAAAATAATGTTTCATTCTCAATATTTACATTAAATTTATCCTCCTAGTTAAATTTAATTGAATGAATATATTTTTAAATATTTTATGATTTCTTATAAATCAAATTATTGTAAATAAAATTTCATTATATATTAAAGTTTAAAATAATTAAATTAAATAATATTTAAATTTAAAAAAAATTGTAAATTGAATCAAACTTAGTCTTGAGCTCGACTCGTGCTCAATTTTCTAAGCTCGACAAACTAGAGCTCAAAAAAATAGGGATACTCGACTCGAGTTTGACTCGATTGCACCCTTAGTTTTTACATCGTTTTTCTCATAAAGTTGTTAAGATATTCTACTAGACTCTCCTAATATTTCAATTCAAAATTAAGTGTGTTCTCACAATCCAATTAAAATGAGAATTAAGTTTGGTGATTGACAAAATTATTTCATACTAGTTTTATACTTTCACTCACATTATTCTCACAAAACCAATGCTTACAATTAGATATCTAACATGCAGATTTCACTCCTGCTATTACCTACATAACCATGGATTAATTGAAGGGTTGATCAAATTCTTTACCTAGGCATGAGTTTTACATTCTTGCTTTCTAAAGCTCATAGTAACGCAACCCTTGCTCACAACGACGACACTCTTGTCCATGACCGTGCTTGTAGCTATGGGTGCTCTAAGAGGGTGCATTATTTTGAATGTAACTTTCATATCCAATATTCAATTAAATTGATATTTGCACTGTTTAAAATTTTATATCAATTGAATACTCCACTAAGATGTGGTATCCTTCTTAAGATATTGTTGAATCTTTCCCTTTGAATTGCTTACTTTTCTAGTTTTGCCCTACTTCTTCGATTCAAACTTATCTAAAGACCTTTCAACCTAAAAATAACCATAAAACTTCTCCATTAACCATAATAATGAATGAATTAAATAAATTAATTTCAATTTTCCTTAGTCACACAAAATATACAAAAACATCACCATGTGGGCAAAAGTTTAAAGATTATAGCCCAAATCACACAAATGGATAGGATAAATGATTCTTTATGTAAGTCATCGTACCCTCACACTTAAGTGTTTGCCAGTCCCTAGCAAACTAATCCTCACTACACATACGGAACATTTCCTAATTAATGATGTATGACATTATGAAATTGTGAAAATGACAACTCTTCTTAATTTCAAAATTAAAGATATATATGAGTCACATAGTTCTAAAATCATAAAATACACAACTCTCAACCTAATTGCATCTCTAACATATATTCCCACTTATGCGTGTGACACAACTTAACCTTTAATTACTCAACTCCTTGATGATTTTATTATAAATCAAAGACAATCGGGTTAGGAGCAACTCTCTTCAATGATTAACTCACTCTCTTTTGAACAAGTTAAAATAATAGTCAAAGGAATCAATAGGACTTCTAGTGTAGGCTACAATTTCTTTCATTTCTTTCTTTTCTTTCTCTTACTCTCCCACACTTATTCTTTTCTTCATGCTAGTTCTTCCATTTTTCATATAAAAAAAATACAAAGTTAAGCCATCTAATCATTTGATACAGTATTCAATAGATACATTTATCCTTCTATTGTGAGCTTTCATAATTTATTAAGTACTTAAAAGTCTTTTTACGTGAAGACAAAAAAGGGTCAATGCACATCCTCAATTATTCAACTTTATACTAACTCAAACTCAAGATACTACATGAGAATGAAAAGGGGGTCTTTGCGCAATTTCAATTTTTAATTCACACCTACTAGTGGTGTTGATAAATTTCCCACATGCTCACATTTTTTTCCAACATTTTTTTCATTTTTTCTTCTTTTCTTTGTTTCTTTCTTTTTTCTCAGATTTCCTCAAGTTACCTTCCTCGCTTCCCTTCAATTATTCTCACTCATCCTTTAGAAAATTCGTCAATGTATCAAAACATGTCTTACATTCCTAACCTAACCAACTTTTCAACATAATAGAGTTTTTCAAGTGATCAAACATTCAAAGGTGTGGAGTGGTGTGCACTAATATATGGAAATCTCGTGATTAACATATTAGGCCAAGGTTAGTCATACTTAGGAATAATTAAGGAATTGTGTAACCTACTTAACTCACAAGAGTTCAACACAAAATTTTATCATGAATTAAGTTTAGTGGCCATAATTTCATTGATCCTTCAACGCATCATCATAACAATGTAAACCATTTCCAATGCAAGCAAATTTCCAACAATTTTTTCAATATGTGCGATATACAATTTCACAAGTACAAACACAATCATCCTCAACAACTTCAACATCTACATGCTCCTCTCCCCCACACTTATTTTGTTGTCATGCAATAAATAAAATCGCACTTTAAAATCAAGCAACAAAGAAAGATACAACTTAAAGGGGTTGGTTGAGGCGACACACTCTCTTCTTCAACCAGTAACTTGTATTACATTTCTTCTCATGCCACACTAATCCTGCACCAATTGGATAAACTGAATAATATTCTCTCCTATGCAACCACATGATCACACATAATCAAAATAATCTTAAGCACTACTAAAATCACAAAAAGCAAGTTAAAAACTTGAGTTTCCTCTCCAGAATCTCTGCATTTTATGTCGACAACCCAACATCCACATTGGTTAGGTCAGATATATTGGATGCTTAGGAGCCCACAACCCCCCACAAGCTACAGCGACTTCACGTTTTCTTGCTCTTCTTCTCTTTTTTTGTTGGTCTCCTCTTCCTTAATTGTACTTTTTCTTTATCAATCTACCATGGAGGCTTTTTATACTTTCCACCACTCTTGCTTTGTCTTCCACACTTGACCCTTCATCTTGTACCTACTCTACTGCTTTCTTTTCAATTAACAAATTATCACTTAAGACATCAGTTAAGGCATTAGGCAATTGTAGCATGGAAACCTCTTCTTTTTCCTTAGGTGGGGGGATCAATGGAAGATGAGAAGTACATTAGAAATGTTAACGCACTAGGGCCAAAATATAAGACCAAGCTACCTTTCTCCACATCAATAATTGCCTTTATAGAAGCTTGGAATGCACGGCCTAAAATAAGTGATGACTTTTTCTCAACCTCCATATCTTCACTAACCTAATATCAAGTGCCTAAAAAGTAGAAAAGGACATGATATTCAAATTTGCACCTAAATCTCAAAGTATTTTATTAAAAGAAATATTGCCTATAGGGCAAAGTATGGAGAAACTCCTTAGATCATTAAGCTTTGGCGGTAGAATAGTCCATTCTTCGGATCCTTCTCCAACTCTTCCAACTTTTTCTTTCTAGATACCACCTCATTCAAGCACTTCACATAACTCGGAGATTTCTTCATTTCTTCAACTAATGGAGAATTCACATCTGACTTCTCAAATTCTCCTAGAAATTTAGCTATATGCTCCTTTACGTATGCTTGGCAAAACCTCTGAGGGTATGAAATGTGTGGTTTGTATGGTTGTGAAGCAACTACTTCATTTCCTCTTTTTCCAATTTCAGCTCTTGGACTTCTTCTACAATTGTGTCATGTACTAGTTGCACACTTACTGCCTTCACATTCTCAATTGAATTATTCTCAACGTTGCTTGACAATGTTCCAATGAGTCTATTCGCCATGTCCTTTGCTAGCTGGCTTGCTTGGACCTCCAAATTCCTAATAAAAGCTTGTTGATTCTACAACAAGATGTCAATTCTATTCATACAATCTTGAGTAGTCTTAGGTAAATTACCTATCATTTCATTCATTGACTTAGCTAGGTTGCTCATAATGTCCTCTAAAGATTGCTTCTTCTCTTGCTACATATGTTCTTGAAATTTAGGTGGGTTTTGCTAACTTCTCCATAAAAAGTTTAGGTGGTTTCGACATCCAGTATTGTATGTGTTTGAGTAAGAATTATGGCTTGCTTTCCTTAATAGTTTATGAAATTCACTTGCTCTCTTTGAGGTTAGCCACTACTCAACCCATCTGTAGGATACTTATGTGTAGGATGAGAACCTGCACACATATCACATGCTTGCATCAAAGAAACAAAAGATGTGTTAGTGTTAACCACAATATTATTAATCTTCTTAGACAAGAGCTTCACTTTTGTTGAAGATGTGTTAGTGTTAACTGCAATATTATTAATCTTCTTAGACAAGATCTTCACTTTTGTCAAAAGAGCTATCAATGTGTCAACATCATGCATTCCAGCAACTCTTCTTACAGTGGATCTCTCTACTAACCATTGATAAGCATTCAAGGCCTTCTCTTTGCTAAGGTATCAAGCCTTTTCCAGTCTTTTATTTATTAAAGCACCTCTAGTTGTGGCATCCAATGCAATCTTTAAGTGTACACTAATACCACTATAAAAGTTTGAATTTGCATCCATAGAGGGCATCCATGTAATGGAAATTTTCTTACCAACTTTTTAAATGGCCCACACACCTAAAGAGGTTTCTCACATTCCAAATGTTTAAATGTTCTACTTTATAACCTAAACTGTGCTATCTTAGCAAGTGGAAAGTATTTTGTAAAGAACTTGTTTATCATGTCCTACTAAGCCATGATGCTATCTAAGTAAATAATTGAAGTCATTGTCCAACATAGACCCTAAGAGAAAAGGAAATAATCTCAATTTAATAGCATCATCAGAAACCCCATTAAATTTTACCATATCACATAATTTAAGAAAGCTCGCTAAGTGGGTGTTGGCATCTTTGTGTGGGGCTCTTACAAATTGATTCAATTGCAACATGTTGATTAGTGCAAGCTTCAACTTGAAATTATTAGCATTCATCGATGGTCTCATGGTTCTAGTCATGCTTGAATTCATCATTGATTGAACATAGTCGTGAATTACCCTTACTCGGTAGGGAAAGTGTTCCTAAGGCTATGGGGGTAGTGGTAGGTTGTCTTTCATCTCTATCATCTCTTCTTGTCTCCTATATAGAGCTTGTTTCCAGAGTATCCTCTCAATCTCTAAATGAATCTCTAAATCCAAGCTCTTGGTTCAGCATATGCAAGATCCTGTAAAGTATTAGAATTCCCCACAATGTAATCTCAAATCAAAAAAGCAAAATGAAGAAAACAAGGAACAAAATCAAAGTAAAATAGTCGCCTAATTTAGCAGACAGTCAAAGTATTCAATAGCACTCATCACCCTCTTCGGCAATGACTCCAAAATCTAGTGTGCGTCGTTAGCACACTAAAATTATAAATGTATGAGAGTAGTACTTAGTGAGCACAAATGTCATATCTATAAGAAGGGTATATATGTGTGTCTATCGATGTAACTAAGTATCTATTAGTCAAGCTATTATAAGATGCTGATAAGAAAAGTAATAAAGAAAGCAATTAACGAACACTTCAATGACAAAGTAGCAAACAAAAGATTTCAGTGTTTCAATGGTAAAGAGTCTAGCCCCTTATGTTGTGTTAGTTCCAAATGTATGCCGAATTACGTTAATTTTTGTTTAATCATTATGTCATGGATTGTCAATCTTAAAGTTGTTAAAATATCCTCTAAACTCTAACACTTCAATTCAAAGTCAAGTGTTTTTTCACAACCCAATCAAAGTAAGAATTAAGTTCAGTAATTAACAATATGATTCCACACTAATTCTATGATTTCATGTCTATTATTTACACAAATTAATGTTTACTATTAGATGTCTAGTGTGTAGGTGTCACTCCTGTTATTTTCCACATAGATATGGATTCATTAAATGGTCTATCAAGTCTTTTAATTACAATTCATATCACCAATTACAAATAACAAGTGCAAGGACAATTAAGTATAATGTCATGCATCCATTGATAACCAAGCACAAACACAAGGAACTAAAATATAATTTAACAATCCCTAAAGTAATCAACAAAAACCATATCAAAAATAATTCATCATCCAACAAACTCTATAATCCAAGAAAAAAAGTATAGAAAACTTAGTCTAGATATCTAGTTTGTGTGGAAGCAATGAATTATCTTCAACTTCGTGTAGATTCCTCATTCTTAGCTTCTCTTCTTGCTTTTTCATTTGATCTCTAGCTGTTTTTAAATGTCTAAAACTCCTTAAAACTCATGTTGAGTTTGTAAAAAATTCTCAAGAGTGAAATTCAATGTAAGGGAAGGTTGCGTCAACTACTCGTGAATCTATAATATTAGATAATGAATTGTTCTAGAAAGAATTGTTGAATGTTTGGATGTGAACACTTATTTTGTGATAATAGAATTATTTTGATACATGTGTGACCCTGCAAACATAAGAGCAATGACTCTCTCTCTCTTCTATTCATGTTGATGTGATCATTCCAACATTTATTTGTAATCTACTAACGCAGATATGTTTGTTTTCAAATTTTGATATATATTTTTAACTGCTTTATCTTAAAAATTATGTAAAAATAAGAGAGATAAAAAATAAAATTTAAAAAATATAATAATTAAATGTGTGTTTTTAGACTACAAAATTTGAAAAAAAAAATAGTAACTAGCAAACTTTTTCTAGTGGTATCAAAGCTTTTACAACATTGATAGAAATTTTTTGGAAAGATTAAAATAGAAAACAATCTCACAGCATCATATTAGCTAACACTTAAGTTATTGGGCTTGGCCCAAAGTAGTCCACTAAGCATGTAGAAGTATGATTTTGAAGATAAATTAAATAAGATGATTTAAGTAAATTAATTAATATAGAGACCAAAAGCAATCACTAAAAAGTTTCACGCTTTCTATAATAATATAGATATTCATTTTTGAAATGACAACTAATATTGTTCTTAAAGGCATAGCGAAGACGTTTCCGATATATAAATAATATAATATATAATTACATTTTAATTTTAGTTATTTTATAAATAATAATTACTTTTTACCCTCATTTTAAAATTTTACTTCTCACTTTTACTTTCAAATACTTCCGATTTTTAAACCTATTCAAATCTCTTTTTAATGAATTGTAATGAAAGTAAAAAAATGAAAAATATTAAAAACAATGATCCTATAAAAAAATTGCCTGTGTAAATTTATTGATATAATTTCTTCTCCTTATTGTTAACTTCTGAGAATCAAGAATGATGAAATTTGTTATAGCCGAATAATCCCCAATTTAGTTTCGGGTCTAATAATAACAGTTTACCCCAATGAATTTTTTTTATTTTGGATTTATAATTCTTATCTCTAAATTCATTCAATCTAAGTGCAATTTAGTGAGTTTTTGGAAAACGTGACATAGTATTTTTATATGTTTATTTTGGTACAGCGGAAGAATTAAACTAAAGAATGCCTTGAAGTACTTCTCCATAATTTCTAAAATTTTCTAAGATAAAATATTATAGCTGAAAAAGGCAACTTACCGATGGTTGTGTGGTTGAAAAACAAAATCTTAATTTTAAAATTCAAGGAAAATTCAAACAAATATAAATACTAATATTTACAGTGGAACTCCATCTAGTTGTATTCCTAATAGGAGGAAATATTTTTTTTCTATTGTTTTTTCTAAATATAAGAGTATATAGCTTAATTTATGCTATCTCAAGAATGAACGTACTTCCCTAAAACGTTTTTCCTGTAAGTTGGGTTGAAACACGTTTTCGATGATAAAGATTATTGAAGTACGTGTTTGGTTTTATTATATTTGGAAAGGGAATTAAAACTATGTATCACTGTCCTTTAAGACTAATTCTCTCAATTCAGATGTTAGCATCCTCTATGTTCCAATGGTGCGTGTGTATCTCATTTCGTTTAATATGGGATTTTAAAGAATTATAAATGAAGGCTTTGAAATCTCTAAATAATATTGTTTCTAAAAAAAGTGCTTCATTTGTTTTCAAAATTTACTGTGTGTTTTAAGATATTTTGTTTTAAAAATTGTGTAAAAGTAAAAAAGAAAAAGAAATAATTTTAAAAGTATAATAATTAAGTGTGTATTTTTTAAGTTCATAATTTGAAAACAAACATAGCTAGTGTTTTAGAGTTATTTATACAAAATCACCATTTTATGTGAAGGCATATGTTATCAGGACAAATCAAGAGTTTGAATATATGGATTATAATTCATATCACCAAACTAAATTTGACACACATTATTCATTTATTTTCACATTTTGAAAATTAAGGATCAAATTAATGGCAGCTTCTACTATTTTGATGGGAAGAAAAAAATAAATATTTTATTGAGAATAAAAATTATATTTAGACGTCAGTTTGTTATGGAATAATTTCTTTTTTGAATTTGAGTACATATATATATATATATATATATAGATAGATATATTATATTTGTTATTGCCGTGTGGCGAACCATAATACAGAAGTTTTCAGGATGGTGTATGAAGTGACGTGGGCATTCACAAAAATATACCAATAAACAAATTTATTTACATTATTAATTATTTTAACAAAATTAAAACCCCCAAACTCAGTCTTCATTATTAGAGGCATTTTATTTTTAGTACTCTTGTACTAACTTAAGCATGCAAGGAAATTTTTTAAAGAATCCCCTTGATGCTCTTAAATGTTTCTTTGTCTATATCTATATTTATATTTATCTGTACTCTTTTATAAGGACACTAACCTCCATAGTTTAACTTTGGTTGGCCCAAGATATTTTGACAAAAATAACCTTATACATTTGTACTTCTTATTATTGAGAGGTTAGATTAATACTTTAAATGAAATTAACTCCCCTAATTTGACTGCACATTGACGATTCCATGTTCTCCATCCTCCCCTACGACTCTCCTTCAGTTTTTTGTTTTTTTTTTTTAACATTGGCAATTTTAGTAGAAAATCTGCCCTTTTAAGTTTTTCATATGTCATTAATGAATCGAGCTTCAATTTTAACACATGTTCTCTGCACATTTATCATGTATAATTTATATTATGTAGGTTTTAATTTTTTAATCACACGTAAGAAAGTGTGCTTCGATTACTATGTATAATAAATCTTACTCTTAGACTTTTGTTTTTGGTTGACATAAAGTTATTTTTTATTTACCCTTCAATTTTATGAATAGATTAAAATAACAGTAAACGGAAAAAAAAACGCATTCTAAAATTAAGTCAAATAAAGTAAATTAAATAAATACCAATAGCATAAAAATGAAGATAGTAAAGAAAATAAAGAGAATAGTGGAGAAATGTAAAAAATAAATAAGATTGGTGGTATATTAGTATACAAAAATAAATAAATAAATAAAAGTGCAATAAAAAAGTATACAAAATATGACAAAAAGTTAAAAATAAATAATAAGAAATAACATAAAAATGAAGATAGGAAAGAAAATATAGAGAATAGTGGAAGATCAAATTACATTTAATAATGGGATATATGTTTTCTACATGGTAACAGGTTTTTATTTTATTTAGCATAATATTTCTATCTATCTATATTATATAAAAAGTGTAGAGGTGTTAAGAGTAATCGCCTTTGATTTTTCAAATTATTAAAAAAAAAATGCCCATAAGTTATGTTGAATTTTCATTCACTCCTATTAATTGATTTACACGTTCCTGCTCAGAATTTCATTTATTACATTCCAATCATTTTTATTTAATTTTCTACCCTCCATCATTTCCAAGCTTTTATTTTCTAATTTAGTTGCTTAACTTTTTTATTTAATTCTCTTCTATCTTTTATTTTATGTTTCTGCTCTCTATCATTTCGAAACTTTTATTTTCTATTTTAGTTGTTTAATTCTCAAGTTTGATGCAAAATTTTTACATTCTCAGAATAAAGTTGTTCAACTCGAAGAATGGGGCCTAACAAGAGTATAATGGCAGCAACCTTTGGACAAAATATGTATAAAAATTAGAAATTAAAAATTGATCACATTATTATAAGTTTTTGAATGTTAAATATTTACAAATAAATCGCATGACAATATGTTTACGACTCACAACATATAAAAAACTAATGGAAACAATCTAATTCTTCTGTAAAAAATTCATTTTGTTGTCGTTTCTCTAATGTTTAAGTTAAAGAGCAAAAGATTAGATATGAAATTAAACTCACGAGTGCCTGTGGCGCAATTACTGTTTGGATGCGACTTTGTGGCTGTATGAAAATTAGTATAAAAATAAAATAGATATAAAGATAAAAAAAAAAATAATATATATTATAAGATGGTATGTTCTAAAGTTTAAATTTTGATATAAAAAAGACGAGTGGAAGTTTGGTAAACAAATTCAATTCTAACCCACCAAATACTTCAGACGCCACCTCATAATAAAAAAGAGAGGAAAGCTGCACAAACAAACAAAAGTAACCCTAATACGTGATCATTGTTGTCATTCCCCTACTCAAACATGACCCACATTTATATATATATATATATATATATATATATGTCGCTTGCGTGGTTTAAAAAAGTGAGATAATTGCGGGGGAAAGGGGACAAGATTGTGACAATACATAGGAAGAAAGGTGAGGTGTGGGGCCTACCCTGATTTGCCTTTTTTTTTTTTTCCAGATTTATTACCCTCGACACTTGACCCCTAACAAAAATAACAACAAATTGGTTTTAAACGGAACTGGAATTGTAATTTTGTTCATACAATTATTATTATTCTGTCTCTTATTTTGTATCAGCTGTCTCTTTCTGCTCCTTCATTCCTTCTCCACAGACCCTTCATGTATCATTACAGCCAAGGTTTGACAAGACCTATATGTATATATGTCAAGAAAAAGGAACTGAATATACATATACACACACATATATATATATATATACCCACACAGATTATAGGACTTTGCCAAACATTTTCTGACTGTGATCATTGGGTTGATTGATTAACTTTTCCTTTGCAAGGGCTTTCCTTTTTCTAATGGAGGTCGTGCACGCATGCTTTGGAATTCATTTAACGTGAAGAAAGGATTACCTTCGTATTGCAATAATGAGGATTACTTTTGCATGGGTAAACCATTGTTCAGTTGAGTGGGTAACAGTTTGGGAGCTAAAGAGAGACAAAGGGAGCGATTTATGTTGCATGGATATATGGCTACGTAATACCATATTATAAGTAAACATGTTATGATAAATTTTTTAGTAAAAATGAATAATTATATTTAATAAAATTATGATGTAAAATAGTATTGAACAATTTGTGGAAAAGAAAGTCCCTAATAATTTTCCATGCCAATTTTAATGAGCTGGCTGACAAATTACCATTTGCGTGGGTTGTTTGAAGAAGCCACCTTCTAGCTTCTATTCATCATAGAGTCATTTTTATTTTTTATTTTTTATGTTTTTATTTATCTTCTTACCATTTTGTAGAAGTTTCATTGGCTAATTAATAAAATATTATTAATTATTTCTTATTCAATACATATACATATAGATCTGAAATATTTTTTTTATGATAAGTACGTAGCACTATAATATGAATAATTTAGATAATATTGTACTTTATTATATAGTTATATTACACTGCATATGTGTTTTATTTTATGACTTATCACCTAATTAACTAAAATCGTCACCCTACGTTTACATGTATAATTTATTAAAAAAATATATAATTTTAATAAATGATAAATCATTATAATTCTAATTATAAAATAAATTATTGAAAATAAACATGTATTAAATTTTTAAAACGAGACAGGAAAAAGGATGAAATTGAAGAGAAAAGACGAAGTCAAAAAGAAATTAAATAAATAAAATTTTGCTTAAGAAGGAATAAAAAAAAAAAAAAGAAACAGAGAGAAGGCAATACGAAGGGATGAAAGAAGTGGGGGAAAAAAAAGGGCAAACAATGAACATTTTTGTCGATGGATAGTAATGCATACGTATCGAGTTATTTTAATCGAAATTTGATTAAAAAAATAGATTGTATCTACGGCTCTGTTTGGGAGGGGAGTTTTTGTTGAGGTTGATGTTTGGTTGGAGTAGCATTATGATGAATAGTATATTTGGTTATAAAATTTTGATGTTACAAATTTTTTTATTTATTTAAATATCTATATTATAATATTAAAGTTTTGAATTTTTTTGATTGCACTAAGTAAAATTACAAGTATAATGCTCCTCTTCAATTTAATTTACATTATGTATATATTGATGCTATTAAGAGTTTAGTCTTTACATGAATACACTAAATTTATAAATATATCCTTATTCAACTTAATAATGTCAAAATTATCTATTATTATTATTATTGCTATTACTATTAGTTTTTATTTATTTTTTATTTTAAGTATAATATTTTTAACATAACTATAAAATAAATATTTAAATAAACAAATCTATACTGTAAATACAATAAATCAAGTAATTATTTTTATTTTTTTATTATATCAATTTAAGTGTACACATATTGTGCGCCCAAATTACTAGTATATATAAAATATAAGATAATAACTCAATAATACAATAGCATACAAAGATAACAATTAGTTTTAAGAGTATAAATATATATAAATGTGAGTACATGTGTGGGTGTGTATATTTGTAAGTATTAATTTAATTAGAAATAGGAATAATGATTGAAAAATAATTATTTAACTAAATATAAGAGAGGGAAAATATTAATTTGAATTTAGATAAAAATTTAGTTTAGTGAATTTGGTTATCTAACATTTAACGAGATATTGAGAGATTAAAAGTGTAATGATTGCATGGTTATGTTTGTTTTGATTTTTGAGCATGTGTTTTTAGATGTATTTTTATAAAAAAAAATGTATAAAAATAAGAGAGAGATAGAGATAAAATTTAAAAAGTGTAATGATTACAATATGTATTTTTTTGTATACATGAATGAAAACAAAGATTGTCATGTTTTTCATTCTTTTTTTCAAATTCTAACCAACCTGAACAGTGAACGTTACGGCAATTATATGAAAAATAGAAAAAACACTGATCTAATCATCAAAGCACCTCAATAAGAGATATATATGTTCAATTGTTGTTGTTATTCTGTAAAATGATCAGGTTGAAGAATTTTCTTTTCTTGTAATATTCATACAATAAATACCCTTTACTAACATTGTCTATTTGAATCATAATCACTGTTTAAACAATAAGCTATATCATCACAACACCACTAGAATGTCAACAAGACCATAAACCCTCAACTAGAAAAAGTAATCTGATTCAAAAACTATTAACACAAAAATGCAACCCACGAGCTATGATTTTAATGATGAAAAGGGGAAAAAGAAAGATTCCTAATACAAGTGTCTAGTCAAAAGAATGAAGCTCGTGCATGATTTGCCTGGCATTGCTAAGCCATAAAGCCAAGCTCGTTTGCCATTTTGGCATCCCAAAACACCTAAAAACATTTAATTATAGAATTGTTATTATGATTATTATTATATAGTCTTCATCTGATTATTTCAGGTTCGAGTTGATTGGTTGTACTTTGTAATAATTGTTTTTTCAAGGTCATATTTCAAGTGGATCTGGTAAGTAGCGTAACTTGCATTTTTCCATGACAATTTTGTTTGGTTTTTACAGTCTGTGACAACAAGATGTTATGGCTAGTCTGTTTCCCAACTAAGATGGAAGGAAATTTTGTGTGATTTGATTGGGAAAGAAAATTAAGTTTGATTTGTGAGATTTGAGTTGACAGAAAAAAATATTTTAATATATAATAATAAATGACTAATTTGATAATATATATATATATGTATTTATATAGTAATAAAAATGAATGTAAATAGGAAAACTATGGAGATATGTATTGATTTGATTGTGAATAGATACAATAATTGAAAAATTATTAAATATTATAAAAGATAAGAGAGAGAGAGAGAGAGAGAGAGAATTTTGATTTGAAATTTGAATAAATATATATGATAAGACATTTGGTTCATAATATTTTTTTAATGGTGATGAATAGTAATTAACTTAAAACCAAACATAGCCTATGATTTTAAGTTCCACTAATATGGGGTTATTAATCTATTTCCTATAATAGGCAATGTTTCATTTATTTATCAAGGCCATGATAATAATATGATCTATTTTCTTGCCCATTCCCCCAGTCCAAACAGACCATAAAGATGTGATCCCATTTCCAACCACAGTTGAAGCATGTGACTATTGCAGAGGGCAGACAGTACTCGATAAGATTTTGGGATTCTTCTGATGTAATGGCCTTTGCCAATAGGTGCAAGCAAAGGCAAGTGGCCCTCCTTCTTGATGATAGAAAGCTCAATCAGAATAGAATATAAATTGTTAATTATAAAGCTAAGGTGTTGCTGCTGCTGCCATGTTTGAGCTGACAACACTCAAATGCTTCCTTCGCTGGCATCAAACGATTACATTCACATAGTAAGTCAAAAAGAAAGCAAGCTGGGCAATGGGGCCTTGTGTACCCTGAATATGCTAAGCCTACTCCAATGTTCAAAGTGTCTTCTTTGAGAGAGATGAGAATCTTCATGATGAAAAACCGTCTTGATTAGAGTCGCACATTCTATAATGACACGCTATGTATTTTTTGATTTTATGAAGTTATTTGCTTCGTTTATTCCTTCTACACACAGATATAATTGAGCTTCAATCGGCAAAGAAGTATCCTACTCGAACTTAGTGATTCACACGGGGACTTGAGAAAGTAAGAAAGGGAATTTTACCAACTTGTACAATAACCGAGTTGCATTGCTTTAAGCAAATAATGGATAATGGAGGGGTGATGGTAACATATGGATGTAGCTAATTTCTATTAAGAATTTTGAGTACTTGTATTACATGTCTACTTTATGGACAAGGGGACATCAAGATTGATTTTGTGTTGGAGGATTTAGCCTCTTAGAAGTCATGGGCCGCTAATAGCATGAGTTGAGTGGCGCATTAAATCTTAGTTACATTAGATTGGAGAATGTGCATACCTAACCCAGAGGAGTCACATTAATTGCGCAGCGATGCCATTATTCCTTTCATTTTTTATTTCTTTTAGGGGTGTGCGGAAAAGAATATTTACTAATTAAGACATGGATAGCAAGGAGAGGAAAGAGAAGACATCTTGACTTGGTACTAAAATGTACCGTGGTACGGTAGAATCGTGTGGAATTGATGGTTGAGGATAGTTAAACTCGAAGGAACCGACCCTGAGATGGTAGAAATATACCAATTCACTTTATTCAGAGTCTAATTAAGTTTGAAAATGTATCCGTCTCATCAAGTTCAAACTCAAAACTTCAAATTTTTTAATTCAATCTCGTTATTTCAATTAAAATTGAATTTGACCTCAAGCATTACAAAATTAAATTAAATCAAATTTGAATAATTGTCGAATTACTACTCAAACTTATTAACACCCATCTAGACAATAAAATTACAACAGGGAGGGACATATATTCAAATATCAGCCATGTGAGACAACTCCATCAGAAATATTGATTCACGGCCGCCACTGAAGAATATGAACATTTAAACCGGACAGACAACATGGCATGTAGTTTGGCAAGTCTAATATTACAGCCAATATGTTTCTTCCAAAACCAAAACATATAAGACGGAACTCTCCAACTCTGTAGGAAGAGTAGCATGTTGAACTGGCAAAGGTGGAAAGATTTAGAGGAAAGATTCCACCACAACATGCCACATTGTCCCAAGCGTAGCACAAAGATGCATAGACAAAAGCTCAGTTATCCCAAACAGCACATATTTTTGCAAAGGATGGTAAATTTTACTAGTGACAATACACTTTAGAGAAAGGCAAACATGTAATACAGTTGATTGTCTAAATTTATGTTCACATTGTATATTGGTACAACGGATGTTGACCAAACATTTCGCATATATGAGGAACAGTGGAAAGCTCTTCCCCAGCTATGCGTGGGATTGGAACCTGAATGAATTTACACTGATTGCACATCACGGGCTTGCAAGGACTGCTGCAGGCATTCTACTGCTCCGCCATAATTTAAAAACCCCATGAACCAAAATTCATGGTTATCAACGGATATGAGCTGGATATATTTTTCAGCTGGATTGGCTCTACTGGTTGAAGGGTTAACAGCATTTAGCTGATGTAATGGGATTACGACCTGCCAAAATTTTAGCGAGAGAAGTAAAGTTTTGTGATGCATCATATTAATAAATAGTTGGCAGCAAGTATGATGAATTAAAGAATTATATAGGAGATGAATTGAAGATTTGGCACCACTCTTTATGTAGTGAGATCATTTAATTTCGACCCACTCTGGTAAAAACTCAAAAAGGGAATTTTTTATTTTGTAAGCCTGATAACTACACTGACAGTTAAACTATATACAGAGCTTTTCGTCTCATTTAATCACATAAACTCTTAATGATGATACCTGATTCATTTTTCTTTCCTCCTTTATTGTTTCATTTTCTATTATAGTATCATTTAACTAAAAAAACTGTGCATTATCCTGGTGTTGCTTGGCTAAACTTCATCAACAATACAATTAAAATATAAAGGCACAATTAAATACAAGAACATAACATGGTTTGGCCATTAGTCTTACATCCACGAATGAATGCTCATGGTGCTTAACTAAATACTTGTAATTTGATAGCACAACAACCACCTATTTATTTAAGCAAGTACAAGTGATAAATAAAGAATGACATCATATACAATCATATCAAATCAATGTACCTAACTAATATTTAATATAGACATCTACAGCATTGAATTTTAACTAAAATTCATATTTAAAAAATAAGTATAACATTGCAGTTATCTTATAGTTATGATATAAGCAATTCCTTTTTTTATTCCCAACACACCTCTCAAATTGAATATGATAATATTGATTGAAATGTTTAAATTGGATCATCAAAATGAGACAACTAGACAGCTAGCCCACCAGTCAACCCTTAGACAGCCAAATATAAGTGTAAACAGTTAACAGTGCACATAGCCAGACAGCCAGACATCAAGAAGTGTAAATAGAAGTGCAGACAATATTGAACTTGCTTTAATATCACATTAAATGATCACCTCGTCTAAAAATTTAAATTGATAGAGAGGTTTGATATTTAATATTTAATTGGTTTAGTTATTCCAATAATGTTGAAAATCAAAAGTTGATTGCATATCATAATTACAAGATAGATAACCACAACAAAATATTTATTTTTCTTGTATTAAAATTAGTATAAGTTCACTACAGTGGGATGTTTATATTATATAGTTAGGTACATTGATTTAATATAATTTTATATTATATCATTCCTTATTTATCACATGTAAACATATAAATAAATAGTCATTATAATATCAAATTCAAAGAGAACGTAATAATTTAACCATTTGGGCACTTGTATGTGAATGTAACCTAATGGCCAAACTACTTTACACTCTTGGGTTTACTTGTTTCCCTATATTTTGAGATGGTATCCTGAGTTCCAATGTCAACCATCACCCATTTATAAAAAATATTCTATGAGCTAAGGTTTAAAAAATGCTGCCTATACATGAAGGGACGTGTTGAAACAAGTAACCAACCAAATATTAAAAGATACATATCTATCAACTTAAGCATTTAGATAAAGTGGTCCTTTAACAGTTGACACAAAAATGGTGCTGAATGCTTTCCTCATTCACACCAAATACTTATTCAAGTAATCATACTTCCACACTTATGAAGCAAAGAGAACTAAGACAGAAAACCAGTATCATGAGGAAAAAGCAACACATAACAAGCCCCCAAAACAAAAGGAAAGCAATTCAACTTATTTTGGCAACATGGAATCAGATGCCAGATCATATCTGCTACAATAATTTAGTAAAAACAAACACATTTCTGTTGAGTAACAGCATAACTAAGAAACAAACCAGAATATGAGTGAAAGGAAAAACCTTAAGTCCATTGGATTTCAAAAATATTTGAATTCAAAAGGACATAAAAAATCAAATAATGAAAATCATTGATGAAGAAATTTCTGAAAAAGAAATTTCAGAAGAAGAAGAAGAGACTAAAGAAACAAAAAGTGAAGAAATACAATCTAGTTCAGAATCAAAACTTTCACAATGTCAATGCAAAGAAATAAAAACAGGAGACAATAGTTCTGAAGATTCTGAGAAAGACTATTATAAATTAATTTCACAATTTCAGGACATAGAACTTAATGTTATAACCAATCAGGACATAGAAAAAATATTAGAAATCATTAACAAAATTCCTAATAAAGAAAAAGGGAAAGACGATAATACTCCAAAATTAAAAAATAAAGAAGAACCTTATAGCTTTACTGAAGTAATTAAACAGTTAAAAGATAAAAAGAATATTGATGAACCAATCACTACTAAACATCTGAAACATGAAATAGATATCACAACAAGAGAAATAAAAGAATTAAGATTAGAAACTCAAATTATAAAAAGAAAATTTGAACCAAGGCAATATTCCTTCAACCTCAACGAAAATACCAGACTTAAATAAATTATGAAATCAATCAGAATTATCTGAATAATTTAAAAATTATCACATCTCAAAAATGGCATATTAAGATTGATCTCCTAATAAATTCAAATTATAGAATAAAAAATCTTACTGCCTTAATAGATACAGGCGCCAACGTTAAATGTATACGAGAAGGACTAATTCCTACGCAACATTTTGAAAAAACAGGTCATAATATCTTTTCTGCTTCAGGAGAAAAATTGATAGTAAGATATAAACTTACGAATGCAAAAATCTGCTACAATTAAAAATGTATCCCAAATGAATTTTTACTCGTTAAGAATATTACTAATGAAGTTATTCTTGGTACTCATTTTATTCAAAAAATATTACCAATAAATAGAATTACCAATAAAGGTCTTATAGGAACTATGAAGATAATCAAATAGAATTTGATTTTATTACAGATTCAAGAGATAGGGTCTTAAACACCATCTAAGAAATTATAAATGTTAAGAATAATCAGATTAATTTCTTAAAATATAAAATAGAAATTAATACTATTCCAAACCTACTTGATAATAAAAAATTGCAAGATAAAATAAAAAGGATAGAAAACGAATTTGCTTTGGAAATCTGTAATGAATTACCAATTGCTTTTTGAGATAGGAAAAAACATATCGTTTCATTACCTTATGAAGATAATTTTTTAGAAAAGGATATTCCTACTAAAGCTAGACCTTGTCATATGAATTCAGAATATCTAGAGCTATGCAGAGAAGAAATAAATTCTCTTAAAAAGAAAAAATTGTTTACAAATTCTTATTCACCTTGCAGCTGCACAGCTTTCTATGTTAATAAACATTCAAAATTAGAAGGAGAAAAACCCAAACTAGTAATAAACTACAAACCTTTAAATAAAGTATTAAAATGGATAAGATATCCCATTCCTAATAAAAAGGATTTATTGGATAGACTCCATAATGCACTAATATTTTCTAAATTTGACTTAAAATCAGGATATTGGCAGATTCAGATAAATAAACAAGATAGATACAAAATAGCTTTCACTGTTCCAATAGGACATTATGAATGAAATGTTATGCCTTTTGGATTAAAAAATGCTCCGTCTGAATTTCAGCATATTATGAATGAAATATTCATGCCTTATAATAATTTTATTATTGTTTACATTGATGATATCCTTGTATTTTCTTCCAATATAGAAGAACATTTTAGACATCTTGAAATGTTTAGGAAGATAATTATTCAAAATGCATTAGTAATTTCTAAATCTAAAATAGAAATAGTTAAACCAGAAATAAGATTTTTAGGTCATAATATAAGACATGGAAAAATTATTCCACCAGAAAGAAGCATAAATTTTGCTGATAAATTTCCTAATGAAATTACTGACAAAAATCAATTATAAAGACTTTTAGGAAGCTTGAATTATTTTTCTGATTATTACCAAAACTAGGCTAAAGATCCTACAATCCTGTATGACAGACTTAAGAAAAATCCTTCCCCATGGACTAAAGATCATATAGAAGCTGTAATAAAAATAAAAAAGGAAGTTAGGATTCTACTTTACCTAATGGTAGCCAATCCTAAATGGGATAAAATCATTGAAACTGATGCTTCTTAAATAGTTTATGGAGGTACCTTAAAACAAAAATCTCCTAATAATAATAAAGAATATTTAGTAAGATTTTATTCTGAAAAATAGAGTAAAAGTCAAAAAAATTATGCCACAATAGCAAAAGAGATACTTGCTATTGTAAAATGTATTTTAAAATTTTATGAGGATTTATATAATAAAAAATTCCTAATTAGGACAGATTGCCAAGCAGCTGAATATTTGTTTCATAAAAAATTTAAACATGATGTTTCTAACCAAATGTCTGCCAAATGGGACGCAAATCTAGCCCCATTTAATTTTGATATTCAATATATTAAGGGCATCAATAATTCTTTGCCTGATTTTCTATCAAGAGAATATGTTGACTAAATTTTTGTTTCAAACATGTACCTGTTCAGGGAAAGACCTCCCTCTAATTACAGAGGAAGAGAAGGATGATCTAGGGAAAATGAGCCCTCTAGAATTATTATCCAATTTGGTAATAAGAAATTAGTCCAAATGGAAAAGAATATCCAAGTGGATGAATCACATCCAGCTTATAAAAAAATAAAGCAATCAATTGCAGAAAGTAGTAATAAAACTACTTCAGAGCAATCATATGCCAGTACTGTTGAAAGTACAGATGAAATTGAACAATATCAAAAAACAAGTTATGAAGAGGAAATATACCTCTTGAAAAATGAGGATAAATAATGGATGGAAGATCCTTGTACTTAAAGCAAAAGTATCTGGATCATTTTCTGGCTCCCATTCCAAATAGAAAAGATCAAATTTATTATGAGAATATTCTCAGACTCACAAAGTCATGCAAAATTGAGTATTTCAAAGCAAATAATAGCCTTCAAATTATTTACAGTAAGATTTATATCAAAAAGATCATTACTTCTAAAGAATGGGAAATTTCAACCCATAACAACAAAGAATTTGCTACAAGAAGATCTAATATGATCTAATTCAATTATTGGGATTATATCCATGCTTTTGATAAAACATTCTGATATGAGAATGATAAGAAAAAACATTCTTGATGGATTAAATTTAACCCTGAAATATTTGCAAAAAAGAGATTTTCAAATTAGATATTCAAGTGGTGGCAAAATCATGGTGCTACGATAGAAATTTTACCAGACCCTTATAAACGACTTTATACAAATTAGATAAATAATACCCCATATATTTCGGCATACTCAAAAGAATATTTTGAAACAATAGCAATGCTATTCTTCTTTATGCAATTTGGCATCCCATGGATATGGAAGTGGGGACTTTCAGCTGGACTAAGTCAGTCCAATATTCCGTGTTTATAAAGAAAATTTTATTCAAAGTTCTAGCAAAAACTACTCAAGACAAACAGAGACAGATGCTCCATTTGGCTAGGAATTAGAAAAAATTATTGAAAAAACAATCCAAGAATACAAGAAAAACAAGGCACAAAAAGAAGAACAATCTTCTCCATTTTCAGAAGTTTTTCACAAGATCAAGAGGACACAACCATTACAAAATAAAGAAGAAATGGTTGCAGCATATATTGATAAAATGAAGAAAGGATTCATGCAGCATTTTAAAGAAAATGTAAAGACATCATCAAATGCATCCCAATCCACATATGAAAATACATTCACTTGTCTGGCAAGGGAATCCCAAGATCCAAATGACATGGAAATTCCTACAGAAGAATTCTGGGAAAGTTTTAAAGAAACCATGATGGAAAAAGCAAGAAGAAAAAAGGAAAAAGAAAAATCAGCGGATAAAATCAAAGGATAATCATTCCAGGAAGAAGACAAAATTTCTTTCAACAGAATTTACTCCAACAAAGTTCCAAATTTTCAGGAAATTTACCTGTACTTTTATAAAACTGTTGGCCAATAATGAAGGCTTTCCTGTACATTAAGTTGTATTTCTTTTCCTTTTGGTGTCCGTTTTTGGCTATATATAGCCCTTTCTTCTTCTTTTGTATTTAGGCGTTGAGAGAAATTGCTTAAAACTCTAGCACTCCTTATAAAAGTTTTACTATATTTTGCATATTCTGTTTTTATACTGAGGATTCTAATTACTGTAAGTTTTATTATTGCCAAATTATTATATTTAAATTGCTAATTACCTTGTGATCAGCCCAATGACAGGCTAAATTTGTTATCTGTGGTTTAACGCTTTCAATACATTTATGGATTTGCATGCCTATATGGTAGTGTAATCTTTATCACTAAGATATAAGTCATGGTAGAAATACAACTTAATGTACAAGAAAGCCTTCTTTATAGACCGACAGCTTTATAAAAGCACAAGTAAATTTCCTGAAAATCTGGAACCTTGTCGGAGTAAATTCTACCAAAAGAAATTTTGTCTTCTTCCTAGAATGATTATTCTTCGATTTTATCCACTGATTTTTTCTTTTTCCTTTTTTCTTCTTGCTTTTTCCATCATGATTTCTTTAAGACTTTCCCAGAATTCTTCTGTACGAATTTCCATGTCATTTAGAATTCTTTTGTACGAATTTTTCTGTCATTTAGAATTTTTATCACTAGGATATAAGTCATGGTAACAGTTTTTAAGCTTGTTTACCACTAGTCGCGCTATAAAGCCCATGTTTAGGCTTGGTATATTCTTTGTTCATCTTCCTGCAAAAATCCCATTGATTGTAACTCCTATTATAAGGTCCTGCACATTAAGTTGTATTTCTTTTCCTTTTGGCGCCCATTTTCGACTATACATAGCCCTTTCTTCTTCTTTTGTATTCAAGCGTGGAGAGAAATTGCTTAAAACTCTTAGCACTCCTTATAAAAGTTTTACTCTATTTTGCAAATTCTGTTTTTATACTAAGCATTCTAATTACTGTAAGTTTTATTATTGCCAAATTATTATATTTAAATTGCTAATTACCTTGTAATCAGCCTAATGGCAAGCTAAATTTGTTATCTGTGGTTTACCACTTTTAATATATTTATGGATTTGCATGCCTATATGGTAGTGTAATCTTTATCACTAAGATATAAGTCATGGTAGAAATACAACTTAATGTACAAGAAAGCCTTCATTATAGACCGACAGCTTTATAAAAGCACAAGTAAATTTCTTGAAAATCTGGAACCTTGTTGGAGTAAATTCTACTGAAAGAAATTTTGTCTTCTTCCTAGAATGATTATCCTTCGATTTTATCCACTGATTTTTTCTTTTTCCTTTTTTCTTCTTGCTTTTTCCATCATGATTTCTTTAAGACTTTCCCAGAATTCTTCTATACGAATTTCCATGTCATTTAGATCTTGGGATTCCCCTACCAGACAAGTGAATGTATTTTCATCTGTGGATTAGGATGCATTTGATAATGTCTCTACATCTTCCTTGAAATATTGCATGAATCCTTTCTTCATTTCATCAATATATGCTGCAACCATTTCTTCTTTATTTTGTAATAATTGTGTCCTCTTGATCTTGTGAAAAACTTCTGAAAATGGAGAAGATTATTCTTCTTTTTGTGCCTTGTTTTTCTTGTCTTACTAGATTGTTTTTTTAATAATTTTTTCCAATTCCTGGCCAAATGGAGCATCTGTCTCTTTGTCTGTCTTGAGTAGTTTTTGCCAAAATTTTAAATAAGCTTTTCTTTTTAAGCATGGAATATTTGACTGATTTAGTCCAGCTGAAAGTCCTCACTTCCATATCCATGGGATGCCAAATTACATAAAGAATAATAGCATTGTTGTTCTTTCAATATATTCTTTTTAGAATGCCAAAATATATGGGGTATTATTTACCCAATCTATATAAAGTCCTTTACAAGGGTCTGGTAAAATTTCCATTGTAGCACCATGATTTTGCCACCACTTAAATGTCCAATTTGAAATCTCTTTTTTGCAAATATTTCAGGGTTAAATTTAATCCACCAAGAATGTTTTTTCTTATCATTCTCATACCAGAATGCTTTATCAAAAGCATGGATATAATCCCAATAATTGAATTAGATCATATTAGATCCTCTTGCAGCAAATTCTCTATTGCTATGAGTTGAAATTCCCCATTCTTTGGAAGTAATGATCTTTTTGATATATATCTTACTATAAATAATTTGAAGGCTATTATTTGCCTTGAAATGCTTAATTTCGCATGACTCTGTAAGTTTGAGAACATTCTCATAATAAATTCGATCTTTTCCATTTGGAATGGGAGCCATAAAATGATCCAAATACTTTTGCCTTAAGTACCAAGGATCTTCCATCCATTATATGCCAGTACTCTTGAAAGTACAGATGAAATTGAACAACATCAAAAATCAAGTTATGAAGAGGAAATATGCCTCTTGGAAAATGAGGATCTTCCATCCATTGTTTATCCTCATTTTCCAAGAGGCATATTTCCTCTACATCCTTTTCTAAAAAATTATCTTCATAAGGTAATGAAACGATATGTTTTTTCCTATCCCAAAAAGCATTTGGTAATTCATTATAGATTTCCAAAGCAAATTGGTTTTCTATCCTTCTTATTTTATCTTGCAATTTTTTATTATCAAGTAGGTCTGGAATAGTATTAATTTCTATTTCATATTTTAAGAAATTAATCTGATTATTCTTAACCTTTATAATTTCTTAGATGATGTTTAAAACCCTATCTCTTGGATCTGTAATAAAATCAAATTCTATTTGATTGTCTTCACAGGTTCCTATAAGACCCTTTATTGGTAATCCTATTTATTAGTAATATTTGTTGAATAAAAGGAGTGCCAAGAATAAGTTCACTACAATGGGATGTTTATATTATATAATTAAGTACATTGATTTGATATAATTTTATATTATATCATTCTTTATTTATCACATGTAAACATATAAATAAATAGTCATTATAATATCAAATTCAAAATGAATGTAATAATTTAACCATTTGGGCATTTGTACGTGAATGTAACCTAATGGCCAAACTACCTTACATTCTTGGGTTTACTAGTTTCCCTATATTTTGAGATGGCATCCTGAGTTCCAATTTCAACCATCACCCATTTATAAAAAATATTCTATGAGCTAAGGTTTAAAAAATGCTGCCTACACATGAAGGGACGTGTTGAAACAAGTAAACCAACCAAATATTAAAAGATACATATCCATCAACTTAAGCATTTAGATAAAGTGGTCCTTTAACAGTTGACACAAAAATGGTAAGTTTTAGAAAGGCTTGTCTCACATCCTCACATTTGGCTGAATGCTTTCCTCATTCAAACCAAATACTTATTCAAGTAGCCATACTTTCACACTTGTGAAGCAAAGAGAACTAAGACAGAAAACCAGTATCATGAGGAAAAAGCAACACATAACAAGCCCTCAAAACAAAAGGAAAGCAATTCAACTTATTTTGGCAACATGGATTCAGATGCCAGATCATATCTGCTACAATAATTTAGTAAAAACAAACACATTTCTGTTGAGTAACAGCATAACTAAGAAACAAACCAGAATATGAGTGAAAGGAAAAACCTTAAGTCCATTGGATTTCAAAAATATTTGAATTCAAAAGTGAATATCCTATTTAATGCAATGAAACTAATTTCTTCTCTATTCAATATAATACTGTTCCCATATGAATACCTATCTGATATTGCAGAATCTAGATACCAAAGCCACTGGCCATGGGAATAAATATGATTCTGCAGGTTGGTGGTGAAACTAGGCAATGCAACAATGACTTGAAGAGGTAAAGAGAAGTTTGATTAAGGAAGAAAGGCCAACTGTGAAGGAGGAACTAGTAAAATATTTTGATAATGCAGGGAAATAACCTCTTAGCATGAAACTAAGCAATTCATCATCAATTACAAAGAATGAACACTGATGCAACATACAAACTTGAAAATGCATCCAAACGTACCTTATAATAGCTCCATTCAGTCTTATCAACAGCTTGGTATGAAAGTGGGTTATCACTACAAAATGCAAGTTTTGCAGTAGATACATACAAAACTCCCATGACTGGACCAGCTGACGTGGATAAGTAACATGCAAATGAATTTTTCAGTTGCTCCTCAGGAACTGTATCAAATGTTTGTCGAAATATTTTATCATAACCACCTTCAGCTAGAACTTTTGTTCCCTGTGCAATTCTTCCTAGGGCAGCATCAGCCAGACTAGGGCTTGTTTTCACTTTCTCAACCAAAAGGAGAAAAACCAAAAACCATAAAAAAACGGAAAAATAGACAAACCAATTCAGAAACTATCTCACTCGTAAAATGCACAAAAGAAAACAAATGTAAGAAGAGACAGGTAAATTGATAGATAGATAGAGAAGGGGAGGGGGGTGGATTTTCTCTTGTATGATTATCTACTGGGAATATAAAAAAGAACAAAGCTGAAAACCTACCCAACGAGTCAGCTCACTGCATAAGTTGTCTAAAAATGAACAAGGAAATACAAATAAGAGCACCCTAATAAAATACTATAAGAAAAAGCCTCCAGCTTTTCAATATGGAGTAAGATGGGTGGCCACAAGGAGAAAGATCAATAAGATATTTCAACACAAGCATCAGCATCAAATATAAATTTCTAGGCAAACCTAGCATTTTTTGAGCAATTAATTATGAATTTCCCTTCATTATGCATAAAAAAATGCATGTGAATTGTCAAACTGAAAAAATGGTACACAACTCCTACTAGTATCTAATTGCTAGGAAATTAGTTAACCATTCCTCAAAGTTCAGTAACTTATCCAACCAAGTTTCAGGGTTATCACGTTTTAACTCTATAACGTCAATAAAAGCCTCCAAAAAGAAGAAACTGCTACATATTAAGTAAGTAGTGCCTCAAAGTAGACATTCTTAACAACAAAAATTATCGTCTTCAATTGTACACCAAACTTGGAATTTAACTGTCCTCTTGAACTCTATTCTAAAGAAAGTCAAACACAAACCATTTTTATCAGCATTAAACTTTTAGGTGAAATAGCCAGATGTGGAAAATGAAAGGGACAAAAACAGACAATGCACTAGCAGGCTACTATTCCCGTAGCTTAAAAATTCTGGATGTTTGTTAAGTTTCAATTTTCAATATTTTTACAAAAAATAAAATAGATCTGAACATTTTGTCTAATATTCTTCTGATAGATCTAAACTGTAATGCTGTAAGGGACAAAGAATTAATGTAAATGTTTCTAGTCATAAGAATCTATGGATTTGAAAAACCTATATTTGCACATCATTCCCACTCAACTCAGGTCCAGAATGCTCTGACTACCACCCAGGCCCTAAACCAAATCTGAACTTTTAAAAGTTAAAACCCTAAACGCACTCCACCCATATCCGTCGACCATGTGCTTTAGCTATGTACATAGGTGTGCAAACATAAAATGGTGTCCATCAATTTCCTACATCATCCAAACATATTGCCCCAGTAAAGATAAAGCAGTAACAATGAAATTTGTGGATAAGAGCCTAGCATTAATCACAATCTCTAACTGTACCAAAGTAGACATAAAGGAACACAAGTAACTATAGAGCAAATGATACTTACAGTGCTGCCAAGTGTTCTCTGCAAAATCCTCAGCCTTTTTTGTTGCCTCTCCAACCTTCTTCCCCCATTTCCCCAGCACATCCTTCACGCTACCCATGGTTTCTGAAAGCCCAAAACCGTAATATTCATCTTCCGTGTACCAGATGCCACTAATTGAAATTGAATATATTATCACAGCAAACAGTCTTAAGAAATCAGCTTAAAAAAATGGTGATCTTTACCGCAGCAAATCAGTTTCCTTCTCATAACAGATTCAGTTTCGTAAACTTAAAAACAAGAAACAATGGATAAATGGAAACCCCGCTGCAATCAATCACAGTATTAACAGACGAGTACCAACTTAGATGAATATAAGCATATAAAAATATCAAGGGGGTGGAGGACAACCTTTGCTCTATGGCTAAAAGTTCAACCACTGTTTCTGAATCTAAACATACATGCAAGTATGTAATTTAAGTGTATGTAAGCAAGAAATAAAATAAAAAATCAACCTCTATTCAATCGCAAACGACACGCAAAAGCCAATAAGAAAAATCCAATATTTCCATTCTAATCGTGCATCCAAAACCAAGATGTATGGAGAGACTAACCTTTGAAATTGAAAGACGAGGAATTAGAGGAAGTCGTGGGCGCGTAATTGACATACGGATTGCTGGATCCGCGATCGGCGTCCCTCGGAACCGGCGATTCCATCGCCAACTCCTCGCTCCACCGCACCGATTTCTTCGATTTCAAACCCTCCGCTGCCGATTCATAGTTATTCGCCTCCTCGCCACTATTCTTCTCCTTTAAATCCACCCCAGCGGCATCACCGCCGGTATTAATATTAATATCAGCATCGCCCCCAGGGACAGGCTTTATTGCACCGCCAGCGGTCTTCAGGTCAGGGTCGGGCCCAACATGCGGGCTCGAATCCTTGCGATCCGGCTGTAAATCAACTGATTCCATTTCTTCAACATTTTCGCGTTTACTGTCCTTTGGTTGCTCCATCACATCACTTTCACCAAACTGGCAAGTACTGGGAATAAAATAAAAGAAAGAAAAGATTCAAATATTATTCTATCCTTCTCTTTACATGGTGGCTGCGCGTGACATGGCGCGTGGGGCAATGGTCGCCGGAAGTCTATCTTCATGTTAAAGACACGGTTACCGGGTAAAACCGGTGGTGGTAGGAATATTAATGAGAGAGAGGGTGACCGAAGAATTTAATGAATTACCTTTTTGACTGCTTTGGAATTGGAAAATGACCATTCATTCTCTTTTTCCTTTCACTTTCTTTTTCTTTTCTCATTTTTATTTTGAAGCGGTAAAGCTGCAGCTTTGAAATAGTTAATTTTAAATAAACGAATTTAATATTTCCAAAAGGAGTTTGGGGGAAAAAAAAATTAGGTTTAAAATTGGTGTTTTTAATTTTTTTATTCTAAATCTTCGTTCAAATGATGCTTTAAAGTTAGGATTTTATCCAAAAGTTTTAATTTAAGGAAATCATTGTATTTGGCATCTAAGACAGGAATGAAAATTGTTCGTCAAATTAGAACAATAAAAAATAAAATTGAGGATTCATTGTAAAATAATGAAAAATAAAGATTGCTTTTAAAATGTCTAAAGTTAATAAGCATATTATCTATATATGAGAATACATTTGTATGCGTATACATATTAAATACTATTATTATGCACATAAATGCCTCAATACATAACTAAATTCTAATGTTTGTGTTATACGTATATATATATATATATAGATAAATAATTAGATTACTATATACATTAAATTAACAATTATTACATACAATTTATTACAACTAATATATATTTTCTTCTGATATATGTTTATTCAGAAAAGTCATTATAATTTATCATAAAATCCCTTCTATTCGAGTTCAAGTATAAATAAATACACACTTTGTATATTGAAAATAATACATTCATATCACATTATTAAAGAAATAAGGTAGGTTCTTTAGTTTTATAATGTAAAATTACATAGTTACCATTAATTTAGATTCTCTCATTTTAATATCCCTCTCTCCCTTAATATTTTCATTTACGTTTCTCTCAAATTTTTTTCTTTATTAAACTATTTTGACACTTATTTTTTTACTCAAATATTTCTGACACTTTCAATTTTAAATAATTTTATTTATATTATTTAAAATATAATAAAAATAAACTTATGAATAAATTCACAAACGCATAAAATAAGTGTCAATAATACTCTATATTATGCATTCTCTATATTGTTTATTGTTCTGGGAAATCTACCCACTCTAATAATGACTTGATATAGTGTAATAAAACCACCTTTCACTACAAACAGGATAGATATCGAACTGAGTGTCATATCCTGCATTTTGAGCTATGAACAGGCGAAAGAACATAAACGAGACACATTGCAAACAATCCAAGCAGTTTCATAAATGATCTGCTTAATCACGTATCAAAGGAAAATACACACACTCAATGATCATCACTGAGTTCTACGATTAAGAAGTTCCTTCATGAACATAAAACCTGAGGAAAATAACTCAGGCAATTCCAGTACTGTCATCATTCATGCAAATGGCAGTCTCTGAATATTTTGAATGAAATCGAGCATCTTTTGCTGGTCTTCTCCAGCTGCAAAAACGGTGATAAGTCAACTATTCAAAGTGACAACATAAATACACATACTTCGGTTATAACATTTGTAAATTCTCTCTCTCTTCTAATCTTAATTTTTGAGAAAATGCACTAAAAAACACAGATTCAAAAACAAAGGGAAACGTAGCATGTTTCCCTCGCTGCAAGAAAAGAGAAGATAAAAATAATTTGATAATTGTTTAGCCAGTGTTCCTACTTTGCAGAAGCTTTCGTGTATTCGCATAATTTCACAAAACAATCCACTCAACTTGTGACACTGTATAAAGCAACAAAATTTTTGTGGTCTCACACTAATTTCACTTTTAATTTTATGAATTACAATTTCAACTTCTATTCGACTACAGTCTCATTTCGCTTATAGTTCAAACTAATAATTATAATTCTAGTATATATATTATAAAGTTCACATTTTATATCCTGCTAGAAATGATTGAAAGCATATCTAGAGTTTCTTTTCTTATGCTTTCCTCTCTTTTTTTCCCCTCTAAAAAGAAACAATTTCCTAAGTTAGGGGCATTGAAATAGGTACGGAAACTTACTCAATCTGGGAACAGTGTGTCCTTTGGGATGATATATTACAACCGGATCGACAAATGAGCTTAATAAAGCTTCACTCTCATCCTTCAAGAAATCAAGCTCGCCTGCAATAAGAAAATGCATACTAATCAAACAGTCTTCTACATATTTGTAGCCAAAAACTTGCGAATAACAAGGAAATATACACCCACCGATAATATGGAGAGATGGGCAGTTGACAGGAGAAGAAAATGCGTTAACAGCCTGCTTGGGAAGCCCAAATTTTGAACCTCCCAATTTGGCCCCTGATATTATTATCAGGAACTTTATATTAGGAACTTTGGTGAGTGCCACTCCTTCCTTTTGCATTCCAGGCAATGCAGTTGCTAATATTGCTCCCTAATCAGATAAAAGATTAAAACCAAAAAATATGTATTCACATTATCAAAAAAAATGGGGAAAAAGTAGTTTGTGGGCCCCATGTGGATATAATTTGTATTACCAAACTGGAGCATACGTGAGTTGAGTTGAGACATACATTCAAGAATGTTAAATCCAGCCTCAAACTCAAAGCGTACACACATGCACACATATAATCCAAGTCACAAACACAAATGACCTTGGTTGAGAACTTGATGAGCAAACTTTGGTCGTATTGGGCTCAAGATTCCAATTCAAGCAACTAACTTTTGCCCTTTGTTTTATATTGTATGTAATGAAATATAATATTAAGAGAACCTTCACCATCATTTGCAAAGCATAATTACTTCGCAGGTCAAACTAAAGAAAATCAAATTTTGCTATCCTCTGCTAAGAATTCGTACCTGAGAGAATCCCAGCACACCATCAAACGGTCCATGCTTCAACATGTAACTTTCCAGGTAATTCAAGCATTCGTCGAAATTGTAGAATTCCCTGAAGTCCTAGAAGTTACAACACATGAACTTTTGTTATTAAGTAAACTTCATAGAACTAAGTGAAAATAGATACAAATAAATGTGTACATATATATACACTATTGTACATAACAGGGCAGTCCTTGATCACACTTGCGTGAATTCTGGCCTAATACTATCTTTTGGTGTTTTTCTAAATTTTTAATAATTATTTAGATAAAAACTTCATCCACTAACTATATTTAATTACTTTTAAATTTGAATTCAATTTAATTAGATAATGAAGGACAACTTCCAATCATAGTAGATAAACACAAAAAAGCTGCACAAATCAGAAAATGGATAAATAAAAATAACATGTGCAAAAAAGCGAACAGGTGTAGTAAGAAAAATATTTGAAGTTTGTAAAGTAGAAAACCAAAATTTTAGATGGATATATATAAAAATTTCTCCTTTTAATTTCGAGTTTAACTTATTAGGAAGTTTGTTCTTCCTCAGTTCTTTTTCAATTCAAGATTTTTTGCTTGATTTTTCTCTCTAGTTTCTGATTGTTTCTTGTGTCGTTTTTCCATAATTCGCAAATGCTTTTATTGATTTGTTGCTTCTGTTTTCCATTGTCATATATTCATAGTTTATCCACATAAGTATACACTTTTATCTTTAAGTAATCTATTCATTTTAGTTTCTCTTTAATTTTAACAGAAGCAGTTATTGATTCATGATACATTCGTTGACAGGGATTCCACATTGGCATGTTGAATGCTCAAGTCTATTTTCCATGTGGCAGCATCAAAATGTTTTAATGTTTGATCATGTAACTAATTTTAGTTGAACGCTAATGTTATACAGTTCATTGATTTTGGGCATGAGTAGTCAACACCTTACAATTGTTTCTCAGATATGTTTTTAAAATTATAATGCTAGGGGGAAATACCCTTTTAGCACTTTATGGGAAGAACCAAATTTCCAAATTCCATGTTGGACATATTAATGTTTTTTCTTTTTTTCATTCAATAATTGTTTTCATCATGTGTTCTATTTCTAACTCATTTCCTTATCTTTTTTAATTACAAATTTGACATTAATTTCTATATAATTTTTATTTCAATTATTAAAAATATCAATATGTAATGATCTTATATTTCATTACAGTACTCTTATTCTAGTCCTTTTTTTCCCTTTTGTCTTCTTTATTTCTTCCGTCTCTGCGAACTTAATTTTACCTTATATTACAGCAACAAAATTTCTAGTATTTTGATAATTTGCTTATATAACCGTGTGATTTTCGATAGATTATAAACTAGAAAATGAAACACGCTTGCAGTATATTTCACAATATTTACATGATATATAGGAAAGTTTAAATTTGATCATGTTATATACTTCAAAATTTTAAATGCAAGAAGTGCTAGTGGATATTATTTAAACATTTTAAACATAAAGGTAGGAGATTAATTGTGATAAAGTAAACATCACCTATGAACAGAAACATGTCTTCAAAAAAGGAAAAACAAAAAACAAAAAAATATCAAGGGTCTTGATTCCATTTTTTTACTTTTTTAAATAATAAAGTTGGGCTTTGTTTGACTATAAATTATGATGAGAAAAAATTGACGAGAAAATTTAAAAAGTAAAAGTAAAAGAAAGGCCAGTAAAAGGATTATTTTAGGCCCTAAAAGAGAGATGAATAAAAAAAGATTATTTTGTTAGTATTTTGACGATAGAAAAATTCTTAGAAATTTGCATCCAAGCATAGCCCTGGATTCTATCCACAATTTCAAGATGGATGCACAACATTCATAATTTAGCATATTAATGATGTAACACATTGCTTTTAACAATTATTTTCTTAGTTTTTTTGTCATAATAAACACTGGGAAAAGGCGAAATGATATTGCACAATTAAACTAAGAAAAATAATAAACCAAAATGGTTAATTTTGCGGGTGGAAAATAGTTAGATTGATTGATCAACAGCAGTGTGAGTCAACTCCTTACCTGGTCAGATTGGAACCACTCAAAGTAAGGAGGATCATACGTGTCTTCAACGGCAGACTTGCCCTCAGCAGGGAAAGGTGCATCCACAAACACCAGATCCAACTCGCCGACGACACTCTCCGGCCACCGTGAAATCAGCTTCTCGAGGATTTTCCCGCTGGTTCTGAATCCATGGAGGCAGAGGATTCTAGGTTTCCGTCGGACTTCGTTTCCCCTCCAATTTTCCGACTGATCTCGACTTCTCACTTCGGCCATCGGCTGGGTTATCGATTGGGCGTGCAGACTTTTTAATTGGAAGAATGCTGTAGCAGATAGTTGAGCGGCACTCAGCAGACCATATTGGAACACGGATTCTCACACAAATAAGGTTGCGAGAAAAAAATCAATTTATGTAATATATAATATATTCTCACGTGATTCCATGCTATGCACGATGTTTTTAATTTAAAAAATTACTATACTAAAAGGGTAACAAAAATAGTTTATGCTAAATTTCATATTTAAATAGGATTTTTATTATTAGATTATTGCGTCTTTTCTAAATAAAATATAAATGTATTTATATGCTAAAAATCATGTCTACTCTTTCAAACTTTTCTGTGCAAAATGATATTTTAATAAATTTTTTGCTGAATTTATGTAGATTATTAAATAAAAATAAATACACACATAAATTCCCCCTTTTATTACTTGGACCTCTAGATAAATGTTTTATAAATTTTGGAGTATTCATATCTCTTACGCGGGCTTCAAACCAGTCAACGAAATTTTTATTATAATTTCGACCTTTACTCCATTTTAATTTTTTTGATAAAATAGAAAGAACATTCTCATGATCAAATATTAAAAGAAGTAACGATGTGCTTGAGTCAATAAGAAGTGACTTAATGAGATTAGCTTCCCTTTTCTTTTGCCTCCAATAAGATGACCTGAGTTCTCAAAAAGATTTGGTGTTATCCCACTAAAATCAACACCATCACAATTTTGTGATGTTCTACTCAATCAAGTATTTACATTGTCTTACACATATCTTGAGTAAAGTGTCTTAGTTTCTTCCACTAAATAACCTTCAACAATTGACCCTTCAAGACAACTTCTATTACGAATATAAGATTTCAAATTACATAAGCATCTCTCAATTAGATACATCCATTGTAAGTGCACAGGCGCACTTAATCAAATCTCATTTGCAAGATGAACAGGCAAATGTGTCATTATATCAAAAAAGCTAAGTGGAAAAATATTCTCTAAAAGACAAAATGTCTCAACAATATGTACTTCTAGATAATCAACATCATTCAATGAAATGAATTTTTTGTATAGTTGACGAGAAAAGAACATAGCCGAAGCAATGCAACTACGACAGCTCGCTGCATAGTGCTTTTAATTGCAACTTAAAGCAAGTAATGTAACATAAAATGAGCATTATGGCTTTTGTATCTTGAAATTTTCCGTTCATTAATTTACAAACATCGTGAAATGTTAGATGCACACCCATTTGGCAATTTTGCTCTTTTCAAAACAGCACAAAAAATATATTTTTCCACTATTGTCATCAAATAACAAACTCTCTCAAAAGTTGTTTTCTTACCATGATGGGATGCTCAGGATGTAAATTCTTCCTTATTCCCATGTCCAGTAAGTCGAATCTAACATTTGCATGATCTTTTGATTTTCCAGGAATGTTTAACAATGCCCCAACAATATTATTACAAATATTTTTTTTTTTCTATATGCATCACGTTCAGATTATAACGAAGTGTGTTGTGCTTCCAATAAGGAAGCTCAAAGAAAATGGACTTTTTTTGTTTCTATGGATCAACATCCCTCTTATTTTTCTCCTTCTTCCCAAATAAAGGTATATGCAACATTTTTTGTAACCATTACATAAAAATGTTATTAAATCTAATCTAAACAATGCCACACTAAAAATTGTTGCATAAATATTGTAAATTTTTAGTTTTTGTAACGGTTTTGTAACTGTTGCATGTGAACATTGCGTAGACTTTGAAATGTTGTAATGCGCGGCCCATTTGACTTGCCCAAAACACTGTAATTCAGCCTTTAATCCACCAAAATCAGTCACTTATTCCATCCGCTGTCAGCAGCCCCAATTCCCTCCATCTTAGTGACCTCTGACCAGCCCCCATGTTGCTCTTCATGACCACACAATCAGCCATCAGCCTCAGCCTCATTCAAAAATCAACCTTTAAAAACTTAGTTGACTAGTCCTTATTTCTTTCCATCTCCGATAATCCATGCAATCCAAATTTAAATGCTCATCATTACCTATATTATTGCAATTATTGTGTAAGTTTCTTTTTCGGATAATAATAATAATAATAATAACAATATCACAACTCTCTGTTTTTCTCCTTTTCAATTTTTCCACTCTTTTTTTTCTTTCTTTTCTGTTTCATCTAGTCTTTTCTCTGCACAAAACTCAATCAAATAATAATTGGAAACCCAGAACACATTCAGCCCAAAGTCCAAAACCATTTGGCCCAGAAAATTAACTCAAAACCAAAGAAACCCAGAAATCAAAAACCCCAAATAAATAAAAAACTGGCCCATTACTTTAAGCCCAGTGTCACTAACTTGGCTTAGAACCAAAGGGAATGACCGGTCCCAAGAAACGAATGGACCTAGTGGAGCTCCTTCTCCACCATTGGGGTTTCTGTGGCTCAAAATATATAAGAAACTCTTTATCTTATATTATTTTTAAAATAATATATTTAAAAACAAAAACTTAAAAATTAAAATTTCAATAGAAATTTTGTGATTTGAAAGATGAGATTTTGCAGATGATTTCATCACCCCGACCATCTCATTGTGAAACTTGAAAGATAGGTGGGAATTACTAATCTGTTAAAGAAATATAAAATGAGAGGTAGGTGCATGATTAATTGGTGAGTTTGGTTGTTAGATGTAGACAAAGAGGGGCAAAGTAGGAAGAAATGTACACAAGAATCCAGAGAGAAAATTAAATTGGTAGAAGGAGAGGGCTGGTGAAAAGGTTAATTATTAATGTATTAATTGATTGTCTGTGACTAGTGTGTTTTAATCCCTTAGTATATTTGCACCAGTCCAAAAAAGAAAAATAAAAATGAAGTATATTGCTACTTACTTCAAAATTTCCATTTACGATATACTTCATTAGCAGATTATTGATAACAATGTCTTAGCTAAGTTTTATTCAGCTTATGCTAACTATTTGTTCCTGACAGGCAAATTCATGTTTCTAAATGATTACATATGATTTTGATTGATATTTATGCTTTTATAATTTCAATATTTCTATGAATTATATAAGTTTATTTATCGTTTAAATGCCAAGTGTGATATATTTATTTATTTTTCCGAAATTTCTTGATATATGCCATGCCATGCAAATCTATAAAATAATATATGGCCAATCTGTCTATTCATAAATACATATTTATATAATACTGGAAAATTTTTTATACATATACTTGTTTATTAGACTTATTATTTATATAATATTTTAGCTTCTGTGGAAAAAATACTTCCATTTGAATTTAAAAGAAATTTGGCTTCGAATATTATGGACAAAAAAATGCATATATAGATAGATATTAAAAGGGAAAATGAATTATTTGAATTTCCAATTTACAAAACAAATAAATAAGTTTTTAATTTTTCTTAATTCAATTTTTCATAATTATTTAAATTTATTGAAGTTATGATATTTATTAATTCAAATTTTGAATTATAATAACAAATTGATTAACCAACGCAGTCAGCGAGCCTATGTTCATTACTTATTCATTGTGAAAATATGACAAAAACGTTTTGCCTTTAATTCTAATTATATTCTATTAAATAATTCAATGAATGTACTTAACAAAACATCTGAAGACAACTTACTTAAAATAATAAGACGTGAAATACATAATATAAATATTTATTATAACACACACACACACACACTTATCATTCGAAAAATATTTAGTTATTCAGGATTATAGTTATGCTACATTCTATTTAGTTTTAAACTAACTTTACATATCACTTTTATTTTGCAATTCATTGAATTATTTATTACTGATATGTTTGGCGTATCACTTGTCTATTATTTAAGCTGCATTGCTCAAATCAACTTACAAACAATAAATCAGTCTGTTAGTTAATTTTAGTCTAATCAATTTTATTTTCATAGTTGACGGTCTGTTAATTAATTAAAATTTTAAAAGTACTCATTTTATTTCTTGATTTTATTCAACTTTTTCTTAGTCATCAAACAAAGTAGAACTTAGTTTTATTGAAGAAAACACACATATCCATACATATGAACACTTTTTTATACATAGTTGCGGTTCTAAGTTTACTTAATTTCATTACTTTATTTTCTTTTTATCTATTTCCTTTTAAATTGTTTTAGTATTATTTCTTTTCTTATGATTATTTGGTTGTAATATAAATGAACTAACAGATGGCGGGCCAATTGCCTTTGTTCTATAAATTATGTGATGTTAATTTAGATATAGAGTTGGATATGTCGAATAAAAGTATAAAAAAATTTTGATTAGGCCGTATGAAGGAATGGAGTCTCGCAATGCTACGCTATTGATTAAGCTTCAAATTTCCTTTTTCACTTGGTATTTATTTATCTAACTATATTATTAAAGTTTTGGGGCAATTTGATTGCACAAAGTGAATTTATATATATCCCTCTTCAACTTAATTTATATTATATTTATATATATTCTATTAAGATTTTAGTCTTTTACACTTTATTAAATTTATAAATGTATCCCTATTTAGCTTTATAATGACAAAAATGTTTTTTATAATAATAATAATAATAATATAATAGTAATATTTTCTTTTTATTTGTTTTACATAAGGATAAATTAATTATTTAAATAAACTAATCCAAACTATAATAATAAATAAAATTAATTAAACAATTACTTTTATTTTTATATCATATCTATTTGAGCACACACACACAGAGTGTGTCAATATTACTAGTACTATATTATTAGCTTAGTAAAGGTTTGTGGTAGCACATTGTAAAATTACATAATTGTCCTCGTTCTAAATTATTTTATTTCTTCTATTATTTTCGTTCTCTCCTCTCTTTTAACTTGCCATTTTAATTTATATTTTTCTTTGTCAAATTTTCTCTCATTCCAAATTCTTTTGGTGCTTTTATTTTTTATTCTATATATTTTTATACTTTTAATTTTTAAATAATTTTACTTACATTATTACATTGAGTTGTCATTTGGAATATCCCTTGTTAAGGTCCCTAGAGATATTCTCAAAGTAATTGAAGAGAGTAAATAAAAGCTACAACAGTAGTTCGCACCACCCATAGTTGATTTGGAAAGGTAGTGTGCAAGTCCAGAGTCTACTGAAGTGGAAGTTAGATGAAAAGGATAGATGGCTCCCTCATACCCAAACGTCGAAGCCGATTACTCTGTGTCTAGCCTAGCTGAAGGAGTTGCAGGTCAGTGAGCTGATTGACACACATGGAAGAGCTTGGAATGTGGATAAAATTGGAGACGGAGAGATGCTTGTCAAATCTAGAATGTGTTACATAAAAGATTCTCAAAGCTAGATGGGGCACATGTTTTCAAGTTACAAAATGACCTATGTACTATCACACAAGGGTTTAGAAGTGTAGATGGTTACTTTATTAATCTGATGGCCATTTGGGAGGAGTTGCGCCACTTTAGACTACCACCACATTGTATATGTGGAAGTTGTAATCCTAGATGGTTTGAAAAGTATGTAGAGGAACAAGAAAAGGACAAAGTATATAAATTATTGAATGGGTTGAATGAGACTTTCTTAAGGAATAGGTCCAAGCTGCTGCACTAGAAACCCTTTTCCACTTTAGATGAGGCATACAAAGCCATAATGCTAGAAGGGGCACAGAGATCTAGCACTCCTCAACCTCAAACATGGCAAGAGGTCTTAAGGATGGCTGCTACAATAGACAAATGAAAGAAGGATGCAGACATCATCTACTTTTATTATAGGAAGAAAGGGTATAGTAAGGAAAAGTGTTATGGACTAGTGGAATTTCCTCCTAATTTCAAGTTCACAAGGTCTAAAGGGAGGAATGGAAAGCCTAGCGCCAATGCAGTCTCAAATGACCAGCCTTTGAAGGCTTTAGAAGCTGAATATGTTGCAAGCAAGGGGGAGATACCTTTTTCACGAGAACATATTAACAAATTACTCACATGGCTAGGATATCAGGAGGTTCTAGGTCTAATGTAGTGACTTCAATGCATCAGTAGGTGTTTGGCCAAGATCATGCAACCTTAACCTCCTAGTACACCCTCACAAACTTCTCAGGTAACCACAACCAACCCCCTATCTACCAAACCTTATACAAGCATAAATTAGCACTTGTTTACACTTCACAAGACTCATTTCCTTATATAGTAAATACAAGGGCCACTGATCACGTGTGTAATGATTTGAGCCTTTTCTTCTCTTACAAACCTGTGTCAAACATGCCACTTAACGTTCCTAATAGATCAAAAATACTAGTCACTCACATTGGGATAGTTCACATATCCCATCTCTTAATACTACAGGATGTCTTGTACACACCCTCCTTTTATTACAATCTCATTTCTATTAATAAGTTAACTCATGATAAGAAGTATCACCTAGTTTTTTGACTCAAGTATGTGCTACATCTAGGTCCCACCTCAATGGGCGAGTATTGACATTGCTAAGCAAAACCAAGGACACTTCATCTTAAACCAGAAATCAACTTTATCCAAGCCTATTCTTGCTACCAAGTTTATTGATCCTTTTGTTATGCCTTCTTGTAATCAAGACACTTGTAAAACCTTCAATTCTTCAGCATTAGATAGGAAGTTAGATGTTTGGCATTACATATTTTGTCATGTATCACATCATATCATTAATAAAATTCAAAGTTCTTCATCACTAATCTTGACTTTGCATCACAAAATCTATGAAATTTGTCTAAAAGCGAAGCAAAAATGGCTTCCATTTCCATTGCATGAGAAATCTAGTATAGTTGCATTTGATCTCATCCACCTAGATATTTGGGGACCAAATTCTATTCTGGCAATAGGTGGATATCACTACTTCTTGACTTTAGTAGATGACTATACTAGGACCACTTAGATATACTTGACGTAGCACAAAAGTGACGTGAACCTTTTAATTCATGCTTTCTTCAACTTAATTCAAACTTAATTTGACATCAACATCAAGGTTATAAGATCAAACAATGCCTTGGAACTCAACCTAACCACTTTCTTCAGCCAACAAGGAATAATCCACCACAATTCATGTGTTGAAACTCTACAATATAATGTTTTTGTGGAGAGGAAACATCAGCACTAGTTGTCCACAGCTAGGACCTTATTATTTCAAGCCTCCTTACCTCTAAAGTTTTGGGGTGAGTCTATTCTCACAGCCAGCCATATCATAAATAGACTTTCCACATAAGTCTTGAACTTCAAAACTCCCTTTGAATGCCTCTTTGGTAAGCTTCTTAGCTATTGTCATCTTAAAGTGGTTGGGTGCTTGGCCTTGGCTTGCACTCTAAAGAGGAATGAAAACAAATTGGATCCAAGAAGTAGAAGATGCATCTTTCTTGGTTATCCTGTAGGAATCAAAGGATATAAGTTGTATGACTTAGATACTCACAAAATCCTTGTGTCTAGGGATGTGACTTTCTTTGAATCAGCATTCCTTTTTGTTAAACACTTTTATTCCTTGATAAACTATCCTAAGCAATCAATCTTTCCCATCTTCCTTGATTCACATGTGAGAAGGGGTTCTAGACAACAAGATGAACGTCCATTAAATGAGCCAAGTGAATGTGATCATGGGTTAAACCACCTGCCTTCCTTGCTCCACTAAGAACACACCCTTGCAAATACTATTTCAAAACCTAACTAACCTTTTTCAGAAATAATGCAGCCCTTAGAACATGAACCATAAGTTCCAACACCACTTAGAAGGTCCTCCAAAACCAGAAAAGTGCCTAAATACCTAGACATATATGAACACAACATAGTAGACCCTGCACAGCCAAACACTCAAACCTTTCACCTTATTTCCAACCACCTAAGTACTCCACAATTATCACCTAGATAACATTGCTTCATGATTGAATTAAACAAGATCAGTAAGCCAAACACATATGCTGAGGTTGTGAAGGATCAAAATTGGATCAAAGCAATGAATGAGGAGTTGAGAGCATTAGAAGAGAATTGCACTTGGGAAATTATGGAAGTGCCAAGATATTATCATATTATGGGCTGTAAATGGGTGTATAAAGTGAAGTTGAAATAAGATGGGTCAGTGAAAAGATACAAGCTAAGGTTAGTAGCAAAAGGGTTTACTCAAGTGGAGGGGCTTAACTACTAAGACACATTTAGTCCTGTAGTGAAGCACAACATAGTGAGATTATTCTTTTGCCCGGTAGCTAAACTAGGGTGGAAAATGCAAAAACTAGACATACATAATGGATTCCTCAATAAGGATTTGGAGAAGAATATTTACATAAGCATACCATAGGGATATAAGTTGGACAATAAGGATGAAAAGCCCATAGACCACAACATGAAAGTATGCAAACTAAAGAAAGCCATATATAGTTTAAAACAAGCGTTTAGACAATGAAATACTAAACTCACTTAGGCATCGTGTGAGTTTAGATCCACAAAATCTAAGGCAGATTATTCACTCTTCACCAAGAAATAAACTTAGAGATCTATGGGCTCCAAAATACTTGGGGATAGAAGTGGCAAGGTCAAGGGAAGGCATCATGCTGTGTCAAAGGAAGTACTACCTTGACCTATTAAATGAGTTTGGCCTATTGGGAACTAGACCTATGAGAAGCCTAATGGAGATTAGTCATCAGCTGTGTATCAGTGGGAAGGACACACTCAAGGATGGAAGCCTGTACAGATAACTCATGGGGAAGCTCATCTACCTTTCATTTATAAGGCAAGACCTTGCAGACTCAGTACAAGTGCTATCCCAATTCATGAGCCATTTGGAAAGATCACACATGGAAGCAACATATAGAGTGCTTAAGTACCTTAAAAATGAGCTAGAAAAGAAGATCATCTTAAGAACAAACTCAAAGCTATAGCTACAAGGGTATGCAGATAGTGATTGGGGAAGTTGCCTCAACTCTAGGGGATTTATGATAAGTTTTTGCATCTTCTTGGAAGATAGCATCATCAATTAGAAGTCCAAGAAACAAAAGGTTGTTGCAAGGATACTTTATTGGGATAACTAAAGTACCGTACAAATCTTCCAAAAAGCCCTACTCATCATGAGAGAACTAAGTAGTTTGACTTGGATATTCACTTCATTAAAGAAAAGGTGTAAGAAGGCAACTTAGAGGTAGGGTACATCAGCACAAAGGAACAACCTAAGATGTTTCAACAAAAAGAATATTCACTATGCAATTCAACAAGCTTCTTGGCAAGATGAGTATGAAAAATATTCATACACACCTTGAGGGGAGTGTCAAGAATCAAAGAATCCAGCCCAGACGCACTTTCGAGGCTAACTAGTATTATTTTGCTGCAGTGGAGCTGTGAGTGGCACTGTTGACTTGTAGCCATTTTGTAGTCTATTGTTAACGCTTTTAGCTATGTTTCTAAATATTTTTTATAGGGTAGAGGCATTTAATTGACCTCCCAAAAGGAGCTAGAGGGATGTTAAATAGGGACCTCAAAATTCAATAGAATAGTAACTTTCATTTGTAGTAGAAATTGCTGCTTTTCTTCTAAACTACTTGTTTCACCCTTTTATGTTCTTGATCCATCATTTACCTCTCTTGCATGATGATTCTAAATGAGAATTAGCACTAACAATGAGACAGTGGTGGTGTAGCTAACTTCGAGTGATAAAGAAGATGGTGTGGCGGAGAAGAGGGTGTTACAGCAGTGTTGAACTGAGGTGGAAGCAGTACGTTGGAGGTGTGGCAGTAAGTGATAAGTAGCGAAGATGATGGCGCAACATGTTTTTGTCTAGGTGGAGCATCATGGCGGGTAGTGAAGGAGATGGTGGTGGACGTAGGAGGTAGGGTAGAGAAAAGCTGTAATGGTGACAACTTTAGTGGTGGTGGAAGATCTTGTTCATGCAACAATAGGATTGGTCTAGGCGGTGATGAGTGTTGTCAACACACCAAAATTAAATTTATGAGAATCACTTGATAAATATGAGTGTTGTATCCTTGAGAAGAGGTGTATTTATCAATATAATTAAGGTTTAATTAGTTAAGCCATTTGAAGGGGATGAAAATAGAAATAACAGAAAAAGATGAACACTTGAAACCAAATCATAGTCTTAAAATGGTGAAGTACCAATAATTGGAAAATCTAATCCCTTGTATTGTATCGTGTTTTCAATGTATACTAATTAATATTAATTATCAATTTAATTACTTTGTTATGAATTATTAATCCTAAAATTTATAAGATATTTTTTTCAAATATTCTTATGATCAATAAAAATCAACGCTACTTTATTTATCATCCAAACAAATATAAAAATAATAAAAAAAGTTATAAAAAACTTAATCTAATACCAATGTGTTGCATGGACAAATGAGCATTCTTCAGCTATGGTGTGAATCCCTTCTTCTTCACCTCCTTAATTATTGCTCTTGTAGTTTTAAGTGTTTGTATGATAAAAACTAACTAAAACCTCTCTAAAAACTATGAAGAACATGTATATATGTGAGAGAGAGAGAGAGAGAGAGAGAGAGGGGGGGGGGCCAGGGTTTGAGTAAAGTATGAGAAAAGACAAAAATAGTCTTCAAAATTGTGTCCAAATGGTCTGCTGCACTGACGCTTATGGCCACAGGACTATTGGTTGTATCCACGGGTGATCTAGTCGCTCTTGCAATCCCAGGTGCAAGTTTACATGTCTTGCTTTCTAAAACTCATGGCCATAGAACACTCCTCCATTTTCAATGATTCTTTTATATGTAACTTTCTTGTACAATATCTGATTAACTTGATTTTTGTTCTGTTGTAAAGCCAATTTATTTTTATTTTATTTTGAAAACTTTCAAATTAATTGAATGTTCCATAAAAATATGACATCTTTCCAAATTTATTGCTAAATCTTTCCTCCTGAACTGCTGTTCTTTCTAAGTTTGTTCATTTCTTTCAAATCAAAAGTATCTAAGAATTCCTAAACCTGAAACATAACCATTAAAACATCTATATTAACCATAATTATGTTGTTTTCATGACTTGGTGTTAATAGGAATTTGAGAGATGAGACATATGACATTTGGTTTGTTGACTTTACGTCTTTGTCCTTCACATTGATGATGTTGGCTCCACACACTAGAGCATTTTCAAGATAGCATGTATTATGGTGACTGAGCGGGTGGCGAGCTTCATTATCGCTGTATTGGGGAGTATTTATCAAGGTATGAACAAGGTTGTGCATCTCCATTTCTACTGTACTATGTGTGTACTTGATCTACACACTATTTTAGGATTCATTATCAGATCTAGAAGAGGGTAGTTGGTTTGAAGATGGTTTGTGTATTTTGGCAAAGGAAGAGTGAGCTATTGCAACCCATGTCCAGCATACAAGAGGATTCATGAAGGGGAGTTTGTCAATTGGAAAGGTACCATGATCACTAATGATGGGAACATTTCATATATTAACAATGGAAATCATGAGAGGTTTGAGGACAAGTTTTTCAATTCCACTTGCTCGAGCCACCTTCCACTAGAAGGCAACCACTTTGTTGTTTAGCCTTATAGCCCGCATAGGCTAAGTTGATAGTTTGGGTATTACCAAGAATTCCTAGGGTTCTTGTAAAAGACATTTGCTAAATTCTTTAGAGAAAGGCCTGCGCCTTTGAGGACTGTGTAGTCTATCTAAGTCGATGGCCAAGGCATGTTTTCTTTGCATTCCTTCAATTGTGAAGAAATGTCATTCAAAAGTTTATAAAGATTAGTAGGCATAGATTCATGGAAGCTACATCGAGGATCATATTGCAAAGTTGAATGGCATTCTGTCACAAGATATGGAGTGTGAAGTGGGCGGTTCAATTGCTAGTATCTAAGATCCTTCTTGTACACTCACCACCCTTGTGAAACCATTGATGATGAGGATAAGCCTACACGTCCTACTGATAGTTCCAATAGCCATGGGGATCAGCATTAAAAGAGAGTTAAGAGAAACTCTAGTCCTTCAGAGCTTAAAGAAAAGTAGAGCTCCTAGCCACTGTTAATTAATCAAAGACCTTGCCATGCATGTATTCTCTCTCTTTCTTTTTTCATTTGATGTTATCCTCCCTTTTTCTTTCTGATTGAAACTTTTCCTTTCTTTTTTCTAAGGTAGAGAGACAAGTCTTTAGAGATGATGTCAAATACTCTAGTGACATCTATGGACCTACTTTAGAATTGAATCCGCCCCCTACACCCTACCTAGCGACAAGGTAAAAGACAAAGCCCATGCTTCAAAGGCAGTTGGGGAGACACCTTCCCTGTAGAAGTCTCAGTGTTCAAGGCGAAGAAAGTTCCTTCACAAACACAAATGAGAGTTCCTTTTCAAATTTTGGGTTGGTCTTTGTGAGAGGATAATAGGCACTTTGTTCGACTTTATTTCTTTCCTTATGGATGATGCTTGGCTATTTTTTGAGTCTATAAAGTGTTTTAACTAAACTGATGTCTCTTATATGGAATAACTACTAGAGACGCCGTTTGCTTGGGCCATGGCTTATGATGAGACAAGGTTTGTAGCCTCCGAGATCCCTACCTAAGAGATCCTTACCTAGTGATTAAGTGATACGAGGGATTATCTTTTAAGGACCTAGGCTAAGAAAACCAAGGAGGCCAAGCAAGTTCAACATTTTGAGGCAAAATTAAAGGCCATTGAGAAGAAGATTACTACTTTACAGGAATAGCTCACTACCATGACTAAGCAACAGAGGAGTTTTTTGCATCTCTCGCGAAGCAAAAACAATCTCTTTAGAATGCTAAGTTGGAGGGTAACGAGATTGAGGAGAAGGTCATTCCTGTAGAGTTATTACATTGGATTGAGAAGTTATTGAGGCCAGGCGAGCTTTGAGAAAGCACTTAGAGGTGTTATAGACGAGTCGAATAGTTTGAACCCTTTTGCTTAGATTTTTTTAGGATTTCTTAACAATCTAGTAATTAACATTATACTCATGGCAGTCTTTTGATTTTATTAATAAGACATCCTCATAATAGCTTGCTTCTATTATTTTGCTTAGTCACCATCTAGTGCAAAGAAATATCTAAGCTGCCTATGTAGTTCAAATACTTTGAATTTTGTGCACGTTAGGTCATCCACATTTTATACTCTTGTAGGTCAAAAGTAACGTAAAATTTAGGTTCATGTATAAATGAGCATTTGGTCAAATCAAATTTGATTTGAATTCAAACTTATGTCAGGAAGCTTTTAACTTTGGTTTAACAATTTATGCTCATGCCAATAAGCTTTTTTTTTCTCTTTTTTAGTTTTTTCAATTTTTTTACTTTTTTTTTTTCATTTTTTCAGTTTTTGTATTCTAATTCTCAATCATCATACCTCTTCAAAAATTTCTCATTGGTCAAGCTAATCTGCAATTCGTCTTTGGCAACCAAATTGTATGAACCATTAGTGAGGCCTCCTTAACCATATAAAGACCATCCCATTTTGATGCAAACTTGTTTCTAGTGCAATGGGTAGTGATGATAGGCCTTATGATAGTGAGCATTAAATCTTCAACTTGAAAAGATTAAGCACACACTTTCTTGTTGAATGCTTTCTATAAGTGAATTTGATAGCACTTAACTTTTTGCTATGCATCTAACCTCTTCTCATCAAGTGTTTCAAGTTCTTTGAGGCGCAACTGAGCATTTTCTCTTTGGTCAACCCCTCTTGTATGGCTATCCTCAAAGATGAAATTTGCCACTCAGTAGGACGACAACCTTAACGCCACAGACCAACACATAGGGAATTGCTTGCGTAGAAGTCCTATAGGTGTTTGGAAAAGCTCACAAGCCTTCCCTAACCCTTTCATACCATTCTTTCTTTGACTTGGAGACTACCTCCTTTAGCAAGTTACATAATGTTTTATTGAAAGCTTCTACAAGTTCACTACTTAAGGTATGGTACATCGATAGCTTTCTTTGCCTGAAGTAAAAATTTTGGCACAACTTGTTAATTGTGGTATTAATGAATGACTTCCCATTATCAACAATAATGTATTAGGGGACTCCATAAAGGTAGATGATGTTGACATGGATGAAGTCAGCATTGTTTTATTTCTTCAATTCCTTGAGGGGAATTACCTCAACCTATTTAGAGAAGTAGTTTGTTGCCTCAAGAATGTAGAGGTGACCACCTGATAACTTTGTCATAGGTCCAACAACATCCAAAGGGTCATGAAGCAATAGTCAAGTGTAGCTACTCTTACAGTTAGTGGATGAAGTTGGCATAGAACTAATAAGCTTGACATTTCAGTGTGAATTCCAAGAAGTCTTTCACCACTATCAACTAGTAATATCCTATTCTCTTGATGTGAAACAGTACTTTAGATCAGATTTGTAACGTCATGATCCCATTTGATCGGATTCACAGCTTGACTTTTGTGTGTGGGATGGGGTCCCACACACATCACAAACTTGCATAAAAAAAGTAGAGAAAGGAGTTTGAGAACTTACATTAATATTATCAATTTTTCTAGATAGTTGCACCACTTTTGTAGCAAGGGCAATAATCGCATCTACACCATGCATAGCTGCTACCCTTTTTATGTTGGATCTTTCTACTGGCCATTAATATGCCTTTGAGGCCATCTCCTCAATGAGGTCTCATGCATCTTTTGGCATCTTGTTATTAATGCTCATCCTAACGCTGCATCTAACATAGTTCTCAATTGCTCATTAATACTGCTGTAAAAATTTTGTACCTACATTTACAAGGGGTATCCATGTTGTGGGCACTTCCTTAGTAACTCTTTAAACTACTCCTACACCTCTGGAAGCATCTCAAATTCTTGTTATTTAAATGTTCCAATCTTTAACCAAAGATGTGCGGTTTTAGTAGGTGAAAAGTACTTAGCTAGAAATTTATTCACCATATCCTGTTTCGTAGTGATGCTACCCGATCACAATCTTTATAGCTATTGCCTAGCTCAGTCGTACAAGGAGAAGGGGAATAGCCTCAATTTCATCACATCATTTGATACACTATTGAATTTCACCATGTTACACAGCTCCAAAAAGCTTGCTCTGTGCAAATTGGTATCTTCATGCGGTGCTCCTCCGAATTGGTTTAGTTCAACTATGTTAATTAAGGCTGGTTTTAATTCAAAGTCATTGGCATTAACTAGTGGTCGAACAATCCCTATCATGTTTTGATTCATTACCAGCTGAATGTAGTCCCTAATTGACTTGAGATTCGGTGCTGGTAGTTGTTGATTATCCTGTGGAGATGGTTGTTGATTATTTTGCTCTCCCATGACCAACTCTCTTAGTTGTTAGCTCTACAAAGCGCTCATTCGACAAGCTATTTGTTCTATTTTAGGATCATACTTCTTCAAATTAGAACCCTAGCCCATACACATAAAAGAGTCCGTAGACCACAACAGAAACCAACACTAAATATGCAATCAAAAGAAAAATAAACAGAAAACAAAAGTAGTAAAATGAAGAATAAAATTGGCCTAATCTAACAAACACTAAGAGTGTTCAATAGCACTCGTCACCTTTCCTTGACAATGGCATAAAAAACGTGATGCATGTAGTCTCCACACCAACGTAATAAACAATAAAAGGGTAGTACTAAGTAAACATGGATGTCGTATCCACAAGAAAGGGATTTTGTACCTATTGATATAATTGGGTGTTTATTAGTTAAGCTTGATTAATTAACTAGAATGAAATTGAGAAGCAACCAAAGAAATAGAAAATGGAGTATCTAGCAAGTGCTCACAAAAGTAAAAAACACTATAACAATTAAAAAATTATTAAAAAATCTAATCCCTTGTGTTGTGATTGACTCACAATGTTTAATTCCTTACATTAGTTATCAATTTAATTATTTTGTCATGGATTACTAATCCAAAAGACTTCAAGATATCCTCCTAAACTTTCTTAAACTTTTAAGTCAAGATATCAACAGGTTCTCCCAAGCTTGATTGAGTTAAATTTTGAATTATGTGATTAATAATATGTGCCTATACTAATCCTATAGTTTCATTTTCATTATTTTTGCAGGATTAATGTTTACAATTAAATATTTAACGCACAAGTTTTGGTGCCATTATTCCCCGTACAATCACAGATAAAATAAATGGTTGATCAATCCTTTTAATCACAATTCAAAACCTCAATTGTAAATAGCAAATGCAACGACAATTAATTAAAAGAAAATTAAATCATTCATTCATCTATCACAACCGCAAAGTCTTAGAAAAAAAATTTAATAACTCATGAAATTACTATAACAAACCAAAACTAAATTAATTATATTTAAGATCATCTTAAAAATCAAGAAGACAAGAAAATTCTTAGCTTAAGAGATACTAAAATAAGATTTCTCTCAATCCTTACGTGTTTTCAGCAACTTGATAGAGCCTCTAGACGTGTTTTCTGCATCTTTAGTTGGTCTTCCTTGTGGATTATGGCTTATTTTTATATGTAGGGTTAAGTAGAGGAGGACAAGACAAGTCTCCCCTTGAAAAATCGTGTCTGTAGTGTTTTCACACTATGTCCCACAATTATGCCTCTAGGTCTCAAAATTGCCTTAGTTATCTCTGCAAGTGTGCCAACCTTTTACAACAAACATCTTTTGTTTGTTCTCACGATATCCAGTAGTGCCCAATGCCTCCATGATCTCCCTCTTTCCTCTTGTGACAGTGAACACTAAATGTGAAAATTCCTGAATCCTTTCGTTTTTCCATGCGATAGCAATACCTCTCCTTTGTGATCACGGTGCCTATGCTTGCAAGCACGATGCTTGTGTGTAGTAATGGGTCTCGCATTTTTTGATTGCAAGTGTGAATCTATGTCTTGCAAGCATGATCTCTTTCTTTACAAGTGTGACTTGCAAGTTCTAAAACTTGTTTAAAATATATGAAATGTTCTAAATTCAATCATTTTCACACAAAACACTTAAAATACTAAAAAAGCATCAGAGAAACACTTTTAATCATTTCCAATCAATTTCTCTTGCAATTAACACACAAAATAGTCAAGAAACTAACAAAATCATTAATAATTGAGGGGTAAAATGCTATAAATCCTAGAGTTATCACTTGCACAGCTTCATCATCACTTAAGTAGCATAAAAATACTTCATTGAATAAATGTCTATGTAACAAAATGTGCCCTTGAAGTAGATGAAGCAAGCCATCTAACGACGAATGTTAACTTTTTAACAACGATAAACGAGTACCCTCTCTTACTTCCAGTAGTCCGTGAAAGGATGGAAATATTCTTCTTTTTCAACTTCAAGGACTTCTATAGTGCAGTTCTATTCTTTTGCTTCACCATCTTCATCTCCAAACATTAGAGGTACTATGATTTCTTGCATCTATGTGGTATTTAACTTCAGGCACAGACATGGTGGAGGCAAGCTTGGTCTAAATGTTTGCCTACTTGGTTTCTCTCCTTCACACATGCTTAATCGTAAAGTTTCCCAACCATTGTAAAGTTTCCCAGCCACCCCATGAGCCTATTGGTATAGTAGTGGTACAGAAACAACTTAGGCTTCTTAAGTTTGTGTACCTCAAGCAACTGGTTGATCACCAACTTAGAATCCCCCTACACTTCAAGGTGTAATCATCTCATGTCAATAGCAATCTTAAGTCCAATGATTAAAACTTGATATTTGGTAACATTGTTTAAACACTTCTCCATCAAAGTAACTAAGTGAGGTAACACTTCATTATCGGATGTAACAAAAACCACCCTAACACCAGCAGCTTCTTTTTTATGGGAAATGCTATTAAAGTACATCTTTAATGAAGAAATAATTTCAACCACTAGAGCATCCTCATCAAGTAAATCATCAAATAAATCCCATTCATCCAGGGTAGCAAGATTTGTTAAAAAAGTCTAGTAAAGCTTGTCTCTTCACTACCTTTTGGGGCACATGAATAATCTTGAATTGTTATAATTGGAGATACCATCTTTTAAGAAGCCTGTTTGAGAGGACTAGAAGTAGTGTTTTGACTTTTGGATAACAAAGATGAGTGCCATGCATATCTTCTGGATTAGTGAGTACTTTAGCTCATTTAGTGTCATCATTCTCATTAAATAATATAAAGCATTTTCCTTCTTATTGTTGTTCTATTATGCCAACAAGGCTCCTACTAAACTCTTAGGCAGCAATGTACAAGATCAGTGGATGACTAAGCATGAGTTCCTCTAAAACTAGAGAGTTTATCAAGTAGTACTTGATGTTTTCGAATATTTTTTTGCAAGATTCTTCCCATTTGAATGGAGCAACTTTCTTCATAAGTTAGTTGACTGGCTAACTATAGCTAGCTAGATTTGAGATGAATCTACTAATGTATGCTAATTTTCCTAACAAGCTCTTCAACTCATAGATGTTATGAGGTTCTTGCATTTTCAAGATGGCATTAATTTGCACTTGCTCAATTTCAATGGCTTAATGAAAGAGAATGAACCCTAGGAACTTTCCAGGGGCAACTCTAAATGCACACTTCAAGGTATTCATCCTCAACTAGTATCTCCTCATATGTTCAAAAGCCCTCCATAGATCATTTAGATGGTCTTACTTTTTCTTTAACTTTGCCACTAAATCATCCACATAGCGCTTGACATTTTATGGAGTATTTTGTTAAAGATTCTTTGCATGGCTCTCTAGTATGTAGCTTCAATGTTCTTTAGATTGAATAACTTCACTTTGTAGTATTATACACCTTTAGGAGTGAGGAAGGCTGTCAACTCTTTATCCTTAGATGCCATGCATATTTGGTTGTTTCTAAATGAAATATTCGTGAATGAGAGTGCCTCATGTCTTATGGTAACATTAATCATGAGTTCAATGATTGGCAATAGGAAGTCATCCTTAGTACATGCCTTGTTCAGATCACAAAAATTAATACAAACCCGAATTTTTCCATTCTTCATTCTCACTAAGACGATATTAGAGATCTATGTAGGGTACTTGACCTCTCATATGAATGTAACTTCGATCAATGTATTAACTTCTACTTAGATTAGGGAAGGAGTTCTAGTTAGAATCGTTGTGCTTACTTAACCAATCGAGCTCCCTTTTTCACATAGGTGATGCACAGCCACTTTCAGATCTAGATTAGACATGTTTTTGTATGACCAAGTGAACACATCCCTAAATTCATTTAATAGTTCCATGTACATGTCGAATTCTTCACATTTCACTTATCAACAACACACTAATGTAGATAGGTTGGGGATCACTGCTGCCTCTTAATTTCACTTCTTTTAGTTCATCCATCGTGGACGTGGTCCCTTCCCCCATCTCAAGTGGTGCAATCTCGGTATCTTCCTCAATGAAGTCTCCTTCCTCACTAAGATGACCTCATGCTCTCCATATCACCATCTTCATTGGCTCGTGTTTTGGTGAAGATAATGGCATCAAACTTGGCTCTCAAAACTTTATCATATGACATAACTAGGTATGTATGGGCACCTCATACAGAAAGGGATCAAGCTTTGAAACTTCTCATCACACTTTGGCACTTTGGAGATGCCCTCTTTTCCCTCTAGCACTTCCTCTTGAGTGGGTTAAGCCTTTCTAAGACTGATACCTATGTTAACTTTTTTTCATTTGTTAAGAATTGGTCCTGCTCAATGATGTGATTTTTAGAAGCTCTCTTAATAGGGATGCAAATGGAACTTTATGGAATAAACCCCTAGCCTGCTCATGGGCTTTGGTTTGAAGATTTTTGGGGGAGCTTTTCCACTGGCAAGTGTTCCTATATGTCTTACATAGCCTTAACAAGGAGTTTGTATGCCTTAGGCTTGAAACAATTTGTTTTTATTGACACGCACACTTTAGCATGTTCTTTAATAGCTTCCTTATATGACTGAGTTGCAGATTTAAATTAGGGGTAGCAAAATGTACTTTGCTCACCTCAACTTTTGGGTTGGAACCCTTAAAAGTTGTACCGTAGTCTACAATGCATGTCTTGTATACACATTTGAATGTCTAAAGCCTCAGAGAGTCAGTTTTTATAGTTAAGACTTAGATTCCTCCAATAGTTGATATAGTTGATGACAGGCTTCTTTTTCCACTTGTGGGTATTTATGAACTCAATCATACTGATCATATGCCTCGTGATGTGAAGTGGTTGAGGAAATCTTGCTTTAATTGCTCTAATCTATCAATAGACCTAGGCTCTAAATTCATGCACTAGTTGAATGAATTTCTTTTCAACGATCTAACAAACTATTTGATAAAGGTGGTTGCCATAGGTCCCAACATCATTTCCTGCATCTATTTAGTGAACCACGTGCTATTTTGGATTCATTTACCATTAAATTATTGAGACTTGGGGGGTTGGTAGCCTACTACTATATTTAAGCTGTCAATCCTCGCATTTTAGTGCTTGGCGTGCATAAAAATTGACTTAGCACCTCTATCTAGCTTGTTCTTAATAGTCTCTTTGATAAAATCCTTCAACTGGTCAATGAGGATCATACCATTGGAGAAGACTTAGAGCTCCTTGATTACAAGTTTCTTCCATTCATCGGATGGCCACTTAATGGATGTCTTAACTTGTTCATAAGCCTTAGGTGCTTTTTCCATGACTGTACTGGCATTAGCATTGTCCATCTTATCTATTAGCTGTGGAATCTAAAAATTTTGCTCTTAGACTTGCTTAGCAAATCCTTCAATGACTTTGGTTAACACAACAATTTGGTTCTCTAGATGTGAGGCATCGGTCATCATGACCAGAGCCCTGTTTGAGGCAAATAAGGTGCTAGAGCAAGGGTTAGATGGGGTAGAGCATCATTCCATGTTTCATTTCCTTTATTCACGTGGAGTAGGTTGTCAATAGCTTTGAGAATGGGGGTTGGCTCTAAGTGCACCAGCTCCCTTGTCACACTTGGCATGATGACCCTAACACCTTTTACAACAATCTCTAAGAAGCTTGAGATGGCAACCGTTACTGACTTACCTTTTCTTTTGGTTATTGTAACTTCTTTTAAACTTGATAAAAGAAAAAATGAGAGGCAAAGATATCACATTAGGTATACTAAAAATCTGTGGATGAAATTCCTACATAATAATAATGAAATGGCCAAGATTATTTATATTAATCAATTATTTATTCTAGGAGCTGTATTTAATTAAACTCTTAATTTATTTAATTAATATTTAATATAAATAAATCAACATGTCACCGTTTCATTGGGTATAAATTTTGTGTGTCTACATGTAGCCATGCGTCAGACCCATTCATGGCTGAATTCATTGCCGCCCGAGAAGACCTTACTTGCGAGGGAAAAAGTTGAGGAAAGACCAGAGTATTATCTTGGTAAGGGAATTGTCTGTCTTTGATAACCAAGCTTCAAATGGTATGATTGATCCTTAGGTAGGATCGTAATTCCATTATCTCCCATATCTTGTGTCTAAGCCATCTTAGAGGAAATGTCGCATTTAAGGGGTTGTAATAAGGAATGCTCATGCCTTAGAGAGGGGGCTCGAACTGTGATGGGGACCTTCTAGGGCTCCTTCCCACGATCTGATTGGCATTTGACTTCCTTGATGAAGTTTAATCAAGTAATTATCTTTTGTTCAAAAATAAAAAAAAAAAAGAAAAAGAAAAAGAAAAAGTAGTTTGCACAGTATAACCCCCGAAATTCAAATTTTATTAGTGAGGTTTTTGATCTGGTGGCTAAAATTGAAGTACCAAAATAGTACAAGTACGAGGTTCTAAATTAAATTTTCATAATTAGATGTGTAGCCATTGTTATAGTTTACATCAATTTATCTATTTTAACTTGGTTAATAAATGAAGAGTTAAGTTTAAGTGTCGTTCAGCCTTTGAAGTTTAATAATCATGGAGCACTTTTCCATAATCTATTTCAAGTGAAAATTAATTACATTTTTATTTATTAGTTTTCGACAGAGGAGAGGTCAATAAGATTGTTTAAAATTACAAATAAAATATAACTGAGACTGCAATTGAATCCAACTCAAGTAGAACTTAGTTCTATTGAATTTTGTAAAGTTGGATTTTAAATTTAAATTTGTGTCAAATAATATGTTTAAACTAAAATAATTTAAACTCGGGATTAGACTCAAAATGTTGTACAGTCTACTCAAAATCCAATCTAACAGTCTCATCATCCATTGAACTCCTAGTGAAGATATCATTATCTTCATGAAAGTATATTATAATTCATGATTGTTATAAATAATGGGCCTATCATGGCAGGACAGCTCATGCAACTTGTATGTCAGAATGGCTATCATAATTCATAGACAGCTAATTAATCCAACCCCCACCAATCCTTGATATTATTACATTCTTAACCCTTTTTCTGGTTTCTCCATCGCAACACTCTGTCCTCGTCAACTCTGCAATTATTTAATCACGTGTACTTGTAAGGGCATTTGAATCAGTCATCAGTCAATAATCCTTCTCCGATCAACTATATAAACAATCATCAAAGTCCAAAGTAAGGATTAATTGGTCAGTAATTATGACCTGATTTAATTAATTACGTTGCTGACGCGATGATACAGGTTCAGGTCTTTTGGTTATAATACATAAACGTGTATAACATATTTTTATTTTAAAAATAATCTATGGTATTTTGTTATGAATAACATTAATAATTAATAATTTATTTATTTAATGGTGTCACTCGTCGGACACAATTACTTACTCAAAAACAAATAAATAAATAAACCATGATTTTGGCAGGAATTAATAAACAAGATCTATATTGACAAACAAGCAGGGCCCACTAATTAAAAGATAATGATGAATTACCAAACCTATGAAGTGACTTCCAGCCTAATTGTGTTTTCTTGTTAACACCGTAGGAATTTTGTTAAACTACCTAAAGAAAGTAGAAGCAGAATATGACGAAGCACAAAGGGCACAAACTGAAAGTTGAAAAAAGGACGTAGCCCTTTAACAAAGGCTACAGCTCATATATACATGTATGTATGTATGTATGTATGTACGTACGTGTGTGTGTGTGTGTGTGTGTGTGTGTGTGTGTTGTTGGATGAATTATTGCAAGCTAAGTTTACTTTCTCCAGGCTGTTTCTAGATACGTCCATTTTCTTTGCATCTGACCTAACGACGTGTATGTGATTCGTTTGATTTGTATTGTGAAATATAGACCAATTCCACATGAATTTTGAATTGTAAATTTTCGTGGATATTTCTTAAAATTTAAATCCACTTATCTGTTGAACTAGTCAATATTGCATGTACTAAACTTTAATTACTTAGCCAAGTCCTTTAAGTTATTATTTTTAATTATTTTTTTAGGTTTGATAAATGGAAAAAAAAGTTGGCAGCAGCCGAAGAGGACTGCACTTGGCCCTGTCATGGCCTTAGGTTTACAAATCAACTCCTTACCATACATTCATTTTAAATAATTAAATTAGTAAATTATTTTATCAAATTTAATCATATTTTTTTATTATAAATAAAATTTTTGTTAAAAATTAAATTTGATATAAAATAATTAATTCTATATACTAAGTATGATAACCTTAATTCCATCATTAAAATTGAATATAATCTTAAAAAATTACTGTGTAGGCAAATAACCAAGTCCTAAGAGGCAATCAAAAAATTGCATTAGATATGTTTAAGTAACGTAATCATTAAACCTTCAACGACAATGAATAGAATTATATATCATAAATAAATGTATCTACTATATTTATTTCTAAATTAATTATTATTTATTACTGTATAAAATTTTTATAAACCAAACATCTTAACATACAAAATTTTTTCAAATTTAATCAAAAGTTTACTTCTCTTACTTTTCATAACTAACTAATAATTTTTCAATTATTATACTTATTCACAATTAAATCAACCTATAATCTTTACATTTATTTTTTAATTACTTTATAAACTTATATATTATTACTTCATTCAATCATTATTACATATTAAATATATATATATATATATATATATAAATAATTTTCTATCTATTAAAATTTTACAAACCAAATGACTTAAATCATCCGAAATTTCCTTGCCCATAACAAACATAACCATCTGATTTAAATTAATATAAAATAGGCGAAAGGTAATCCGTACATTTATTATCCAAGTAATTGAGTTTCGCCAACTCAGGGTTGTGATATAATCCTCATACTTTTCATGGAAATCTTATTCTTATAATAATTATTAATCTCTCTGTATCTATCTATGTATACTACTATAGATATATATCTATGCATATGTATATATATGTATATGTCTTGTCTTTGCAATCACATTTGCTCCAAAAGCTCAAAACCCTCGCATCTCATCACCTTTCCTCTTCTCATCTCCCAAACAAAGAACCTCTCTCTCTCTTTCTAAACCACCGAAAACAATGGCTTCACCTGCAGGGCTTAAGCTTCTCCTCCTCTTAGCACTGGTTGCTACTTCATGTATGGCGCAACCGCCGTCTGGATCACCAACAGTTCCCCCCGCTGCCACCCCGGCACCAGTCCCGGTGGCGCCGCCAACTGCCACCCCATCCCCATCTGCCGCCTCCCCCACCCCCGCCGGAGAGTCATCACCCGCTCCCGCACCAGGTTCTGCTTCGCCGACTGTGCCCTCCCCTGAGAATTCCCCGGCTGCTGGTCCCACCGCTGACCAAACCCCGACTGACGGTTCTAATGATGGTTTTGTGAGGAGGGCAGCCATTGGCGGCACCGCTCTCACGGCGGCTTTTGTTGCGGTGGCCTTGATGTAGGCCTTCCACGTGGAGGCTAGATCCGTAATTTTACATTACGATATTTATTTATTTAGTCCTTTTGTTGGGGCTTATTGGTCATTTGACTTCTCTTTGTTATCGGTTTTTTTGTATTATTTATTTTTGTGTGTGAATTTTTATCCTACTCTGTAGATTGGATCCTTGATATGATTATTATTGTCATTATTTGGGTGTTGCAATGACTCGTCTCTTTTTATACATCTAGGAGTGTCACATTAACATGAAATAAACCAATTAAACTTGAAACAATTTGTTTTTATTGACACTCACACTTTAGCATGTTCTTTAATAGCTTCCTTATACGACTGAGTTGCATATTTAAATTAGGGGTAGCAAAATGTACTTTGCTCGCCTCAACTTTTGGATTGGAATCCTTAAAAGTTGTAACGCAGTATGTCTTGTATACAAATTTGAATGCTTAAAGTCTTAATAGTCAGTCTTTATAGTTAAAATTTAGATTCCTCCAAGAGTTGATGTAGTTGATGACAGGCTTCTTTTTCTACTTATGGATATTTATGAACTCAATCGTATTGATCATGTACCTCGTGATGTGAAGTGGTTGAGGAGGTTAATAAGATTGTTTAAAATTACAAATAAATTATAATTGAGGCCGCAATTGAATCCAATTCAAGTAGAACTTAATTCTGTTGATTTTTGTAAAGTTAGATTTTAAATTTAAATTTGAGTCAAATAATATGTTTAAACTAAAAAAATTTAAACTCGGGATTAGACTCAAAATGTTGTACAGTCTAATCAAAATCCAATCTAACAGTCGCATCATCCATTGAACTCCCAGTGAAGATATCATTATCTTTATGAAGATATATTATAATTCATGATTGTTATAAATAATGGGCCTATCATGGCAGGACAGCTCATAATTCATAGACAGCTAATTAATCCAACCCCCACCAATTCTCAATATGATATTATTATATTCTTAACCCTTTTTCTGGTTTCTCCGTCGCAACACTCTGTCCTCGTCAACTCTGCAATTATTTAATCATGTGTACTTTGTAACTTGTAAGGGCATTTGAATCAGTCATCAGTCAATAATCCTTCTCCGATCAACTATATAAACAATCATCAAAGTCCAAAGTAAGGATTAATTGGTCAGTAATTATGACCTGATTTAATTAATTACGTTGCTGACGCGATGATACAGGTTCAGGTCTTTTGGTTATAATACATAAACGCGTATAATATATTTTTATTTTTAAAATAATCTGTGGTATTTTATTATGAATAACATTAATAATTAATAATTTATTTATTTAATAGTGTCACTCGTCGGACACAATTACTTACTCAAAAACAAATAAATAAATAAACCATGATTTTGGCAGGAATTAATAAACAAGATCTATATTGACCAACAAGCAGGGCCCACTAATTAAAAGATAATGATGAGTTACCAAACCTATGAAGTGACTTCAAGCCTAATTGTGTTTTCTTGTAACATCGTAGGAATTTTGTTAAACTACCTAAAGAAAGTAGAAGCAGAATATGACGAAGCACAAAGGGCACAAACTGAAAGTTGAAAAAAGGACTTAGCCCTTTAACAAAGGCTACAGCTCACATATATATGCATGCATGTATGTATGTATGTACGTGTGTGTGTGTGTGTGTTGGATGAATTATTGCAAGCTAAGTTTACTTTCTCCAGGCTGTTTCTAGATACGTCCGTTTTCTTTTCATCTGACCTAACCACGTGCAAGTGATTCGTTTGATTTGTATTGTGAAATATAGACCAATTCCACATGAATTTTGAATTGTAAATTTTCGTGGATATTTCTTAAAATTTAAATCCACTTATCTGTTGAACTAGTCAATATTGCATGTACTAAACTTTAATTAGTTAGCCAAGTCCTTTAAGTTATTATTTTTAATTATTTTTTTAGGTTTGATAAATGGAAAAGAAAGTTGGCAGCAGCCAAAGAGGACTGCACTTGGTCCTGTCATGGCCTTAGGTTTACAAATCAACTCCTTACCATACATTCATTTTAAATAATTAAATTAGTAAATTATTTTATCAAATTTAATCATATTTTTTATTATAAATAAAATTTTTGTTAAAAATTAAATTTGATATAAAATAATTAATTCTATATATTAAGTGTGATAACCTTAATTCCATCATTAAAATTGAATATAATCTTAAAAAATTACTGTGTAGGCAAATAACCAAGTCCTAAGAGGCAATCAAAAAATTGCATTAGATATGTTTAAGTAATGTAATCATTAAACCTTCAACGACAATGAATAGAATTATATATCATAAATAAATGTATCTACTAAATTAATTATTATTTATTACTATTTAAAATTTTTATTAACCAAACATCTTAACATACAAAATTTTTTCAAATTTAATCAAAAGTTTACTTCTCTTACTTTTCATAACTAACTAATAATTTTTCAATTATTATACTTATTCACAATTAAATCAACCTATAATCTTTACATTTATTTTTTAATTACTTTATAAACTTATATATTATTACTTCATTCGATCATTATTACATGTTAAATATATATATATATATATAAATAATTTTCTATCTATTAAAATTTTACAAACCAAATGACTTGAATCATCCGAAATTTCCTTGGCTATAACAAACATAACCATCTGATTTATAATTAATATAAAATAGGCGAAAGGTAATCTATACATTTATTTTCCGAGTAATTGAGTTTCGCCAACTCAGGCTTGTGATATAATCCTTCTACTTTTTCATTGAAATCTTATTCTTATAATAATTATTAATCCTTCTCTCTGTCTCTCTCTATGTATACCACTATAGACATATATATTTGCATATTTGCATATATATATATGTATATGTCTTAACTTTGCAATCATATTTGGCTCCAAAAGCTGAAAGCCCTCGCATCTCATCGCCTTTCCTCTTCTCATTTCCCAAACAAAGAACCTCTCTCTCTCTTTCTAAACCCACCAAAAACAATGGCTTCACCTGCAGGGCTTAAGCTTCTCCTCCTCTTAGCACTGGTTGCCACTTCATGTATGGCGCAACCGCCGTCTGGATCACCAACAGTTCCGCCCGCTGCCACCCCGGCACCAGTCCCGGTTGCGCCGCCAACTGCCACCCCACCTCCCTCTCCAGCTCCGCTCTCCCCAGTTCCAACCCCATCCCCATCTGCCGCCTCCCCAACCCCCGCCGGAGAGTCATCCCCCGCTCCCGCACCAGGTTCTGCTTCGCCGACTGTGCCCTCCCCTGAGAATTCCCCGTCTGCTGGTCCCACCGCTGACCAAACCCCGACTGACGGTTCTAATGATGGTTTTGTGAGGAGGGCAGCCATTGGCGGCACCGCTCTCACTGCGGCACTTGTTGCGGTGGCCTTGATGTAGGCCTTCCACGTGGAGGCTAGATCCGTAATTTTACATGGAGGGACGATATTTGTTTATTTAGTCCTTTCGTTGGGGCTTATCAGTCATTTGACTTCTCTTTGTTATCGGTTTTTTTTTTTTTTGTATTATTTATTTTTGTGTGTGAATTTATATCCTAGTTTGTAGATTGGATCCTTGATATGATTATTATTGTTATTATTTGGGTGTTGCAATGACTCGTCTCTTGGCTTGGCTAGTGAACCTTTTTATACATCTATGAGTGTCAAATTAACATGAAATAAACCAATTACATGACCTCTTATTCTTTTATTTGTGGTAGACGGAGTCTTTGCCCACACATTCAATTCATTTTTCATATTGAATCTTGTTCAAACGTGCCATCTACCAACTTCACATTCATTGTCAAACAATTACAATTAAATCACACACAATTCGCCACTGCTGTAAACATTTATAGTAAGTACGCTTTTCGCCTTAGTTTCTTCAAAAGTCGCATTTCCGTATGCTCATTTTCATATTATGAATATGTTTTCCAATCAGTCGTGACCTCTAAAATTTGTTGCGTGATTGAAATATTGAAATGATTTGGGACACTCGATATGGGCCTTCGTTATTGGACACTGGGCTGATGCTGGTTTAGTGAGCTTCAAACGTGGAGTAGCCCAAATTTTGCATCCCAAAACACGAAGGTTAGCATGAGCAATGGGAGTTGAGCCTAGACTCTTGGGCTATGTTTGAAACGCACATTCCATTCACCAACATCTACTTAATCAATTTTCAATAAGGTTTCATTTAAATTTAAATTGAAATTTTATTTCTCTTATTTATATAATTAATTAATTATTTTTCAATCGTTATACTTACTCACAATCAAATTAATACACACAAACTCTCATATTTATATATGCTTATGTCTTATAAAATAATCATTATCTATTTATACTGTTATATTAATAAATCATTATTATATATTTTATACATATATTCAAATAAATTAAATTATTCAAAACATAAAAAATTTATAATCAAACATACTATTTATTCCAACATAATTAACACCAAACATCATCTTTCAACAAACCCCTCCTCCAAACATAGTGTTAGAATGTTTCTAAAATTAGGTTGATGAATTGAATTAAAAAAACTAATTAAGTCATTAGTCCAACCAATTAAACCGTGTTAGAAAAGCTTATTGTTCTTAACTATACAACATTATATATAATATTAAATTAATTTGTAAAATGAATTCATTTTACTTTATTCATGTGCCAAATGATGAGTTTTAGATGATGCACTGTTTAAAAATATAATAACTCAACAATAATAAAAAAATTATTGCACTAATCTAAACGAAAATTAAATAAATTCAAAGCAAAAAAATTTGAAAATTTGTTTTTTTAAAAGTAAAATCCACAATTAATATGAAATTTTTTAATTTAAAAATGCATTATTCAAAATTTCAGTAATTTATTAGACTGTTATGTGGATAAAATAAAAATTAACTAGTAAAATTATGTAATTAGGAGTTTAAAATGTTAAAAATCATAAGGAAAATTAAAAATATATTTTGTTCATATATATAAAGTAGTGGTTAATTTTCTTTTTTCCATTTTTTTTATAAAAATAGCTAAATGAGCTTTTGATCCAACATGGGTTTTTATTCGTTACTGGCTAATTTATATCGATTTTGATCTGTTCGCATTGAATTTTTCAGACAAACAATTTCCAAATGTAATCAAATTGAGAAAGGACCGTTTCCAATGAGGCGAGTTGAATTGACTGGTTTGATTTGATTTTCAAACCTTGACGAGTTCCATAATGCACTTGAATATCTGTACGACATACATAAATATTAAAAATAAAATTGAACCTTGTTCAAGTAAAGCTTGCCTAAATTCAACATGCGTTAATTACATTTAGATCATGTTCACTTTTAATTATAAAATAAAATTCATTTACAATTATTTTATCATACTCATTACATGATATTATCATTTTAATTATGCTGTGTTTGTTATATATAACGAACTTTTATTCGTAAAAATGAACATGTGATTAGTATTAATAAAATATTTATTCCACGCAAAATCATATGTAAAGTGAATGTGACGCTAAAGGGCTCGATGTTGGATAGCGTTCCCTCTTGAACTAGTACATATTGATGTTATAAGTGGCATAATTCAATAATATGATGAATAATCAATTTTTTATTTCTTAAAATGCACATGGTGCATTTCTTATTTTTAAATTTTAATAATTCTAACATTTTCATATATAGCAATCGAAAATTTGAATTGTAGAAATGAAAACTTGCATGTAGAAAGCTTTACCATGCTTCAAAAACTCAATTCTGCGCATAATCCAATCATTGTTAATTGACAACTTCATTATTAATTATGTAACTAGACCTAACCTCGTGATACTAATGCCACTACAGGAAATAATAATTATAGTCACTTATCATAAAAGTTTTCAATAATATAATTCAAATAATTATCTCTAAAATGCCAAATTTAAATTTACCTGCATTATTTAAAATAATATTATGTACTATATATAATATACTGCATAGTAAGTATATTCACTTTGTCTAATAATGTAGTATAAATTAGTTTATCTCATTTAATTAAACATTCACTCTAATTGATTAAAGTCTTTAATTACATAGAAGTATGATATAAATTATAAAATTGTATGATAAATAATTCTACATAAGATTCATAATTAAATAATCAAGGGATTAATAATTACTTATATATTATTCAAAATAATTATTTGGATTAAAAACCCACCCAAAAAAGTTAACAGGCCCTAAGTGTGTGTGTGTGTGTACACTCTACCTTATCATATCGATTTTTATTTATTTCATTCATTTCAATGTCTTTTTTATTTTAAATTAAGATTTATTAGACATTTACTACGTCGAAGTCAATTTATAATTACAACAAAGCATACGGAATAAAATTTAGGCCCATCAACTGGGGGGCGGTACCATCAAATTGCCCAAATTATAAAATATCAAATAAAAGTTTTTGATATAGTTAAAACAAATTTATTTGAAAATTTACACGCGACATGCATGTGTGCTTTTTAAATTGAGATTTTTTCCTTCCATCAAATTCATATGAACTGGGATTGCATGGGAATCCAATGTCGATGTCATTATCCCAATCATGTGACACTAACATTAATATATTTATGGTTATGTTTGAAAGGGGGATTTTGAAATGAGATAATATTTAATTAGAGTTGTGTTAGAACGTGTCAATTCAAATGAATTCAACCATGAAATGAATCAACCAGCAAGCAAGAAACTTGAACAGAGCAAATCAGATCTTTAGCTGCTCTTGGATGCTTGAGATTAAAACCAACCATCAAGGTCACTGTTACATTGCCATTTGTACCCAAGAAAGCTGAAAACCGAATTAGCAGTTACATAATCTATTTCATCCTATCTAATCAGGACTTAAGGGCAATTAGCTTGACCATCTGAACTCTAAACTACCATAATTGGAAAAGGGAAACTCCTTCCACCTTTCCCATCAGCTTCTTGCTGGGATTGGTTGCTGACTCTGCTTCCTTTGATTTGCAACTACTCCAGCCTGCTTATATATGGTTTGATACTGCTCCTCAATATGGGTGTGGATGTCTCCCACATTCATCTTGCCGACTAGCTTATGAAACTGCATTGAACACAAAGGTATTGTCAATAAACCTGCCGACTAGCCAGTGTTCATTATGTGCTTGATCTCAACTATTCTTTCAAGCACCTTCTTTCTCCCAAAGTGCGAATCAAGATCAAAGTTGTAATACCCCAGAATTTTGAGTATTTATAGCTTAAATTTTAGGTTGGAATGACAAGAAAATTAAGTCTCACTATTTTTCATTTATTTCTGAGTAAAATAAAAATAAATATAGTGGGATATACTCGGAATGGGATATGTATAGTATTTAACAACCAAATCTAGCCAAACAAATTAGATATGAGAGAAGAGTCTTGCCATGATCAAAGACCTAAAAATAAAAAATTTGGGTTGAGAAATTCCTGTGGAAAATCCCAGAAAATCTGGAAATTTAATAAAATGGAATTTAAGATCTTCAAGGCTCTAGAATTTTATTATTTCCCAAGTAACTTTAAAACCTAGTATATATTTATGTTTAAAGTGAGAGAAAAATTATTTTAGGCTCTAGAATTTTATTATTTCCCAAGTAACTTTAAAACCTAGTATATATTTGTGTTTAAAGTGAGAGAAAAATTATTTTAGCTCCCCAAAGGAGCGACTGATGTTTAGGGTTTAGCCAGAGAGAAAACAAGGGGCTTTCGTGCACTAAACACAAAGGTTTAAGGTAATTTCTTGGCCGAATATTATGTCATTCATACATACAATTAGAAAATTCTTACACGTATGTTACAAGCACAACAAATATGAATTGAGGTAGCCTATACATGACTTAGTTTATGAATATGTTGTTAAACACGTGTAGGAATGCGTTGAAAATTTTAGGAAACATGTGTTGATAAGGAGTTGGAATTTTAGAACTTGTCCTAAACTCTAAAAAAATTTTGGAAATATTGATACTTGGATTTAACATGCTTAGAATTCATGAAATCATACTTGAAGACCCCTAGGATGCCTGAGAAAATAAATTTTGGTGATTAAAATATAGTATAATTTGAAAAACCATCCAAATAGTGCCTTGCATAGATGTAGGCTTCGTGTCGCGGTTGCCCCGTAGTCACACAGATTTGCGATGCGGGTGCAAGAAGCTGCCTCGCACTTTTGAAACGAGATCGTGAGATGGACAAAATGTCTTGTCGTAGCATTGCAGGTGTGACGACTTGGTGTGCGGTCATAGTCCTGCCGCTCACGATCATGAGTTGTGGACACAAGATAAATAGAATGCCTCACGGTCATTACCGTGAGCATGGGCAAGCTTCTTGCGATTGTGGGAGTACATTCCATGGTCACAAGCTAAGGGCAGAAGTGAGACACATTGCTTCGTAGATTGTTTCGTGTGTGCGGAGCTATTCTTCGCATCCATGAGATCCATTTTCACGAGCGCAGAACTTAAAAGTGGCAGAATATTATTTTTACATAATTAAGGCATGATTATTCAATTTTGAGGCTAAAATATTCCAAACATACTATTTATCTTAATACAACTCCTACAAAACATCAAATCCAATAAAACCCCTTCTCTCGAACATAGCCTTTGTTAAAACTTTGAAGCATGTAAAATTTGATAGGCCATGCTTTCCATCAATCTACACTTTCCAATACATCTATCCAATTAAGGAATCATTATTTTTCACTGGGCTCTCCCAAGATCCTTATGCTCTATATTGGGATCATTGGTTACCTACAATAAATTTTCACATTCATCGTATAAGTAATAATTGAAGTCATGATCTTTTGCATTAGGAAGATTTTAGAAGCAAAAAAGTTAGTGATCATGAGGTAATAAGATTCTAAGGATAAACACCCTAATGAATATTATATATAAAATTAATAGAAAACAAGAAAGGACAGACAACATGACTACCATATCTTATTTTCTCTTGTCTAAGAGACATCTCTCGAAGATAAAATCCAATTAATCCAAATCTATGGAATTTTCTCACACGTAACCATTTCTCCCCTATCCTTTTTTTTAAAAAAAATCTATCTTTGTATTATCTCCCTTCCCTCTCTTGTTCATAGTTTTCCCCCTCCTTACCCACTCACGTCTCTTCCCAATTTTGCACAACCGATTTCTCACCATAGGATGTGTCTTCTAATTTCTATTGATTTTGAATAAATCCCTATATCTAGAGCTTCATTGAACACTATTTTCATGGGTTTATTTCGAACACTTTCAACTTTATCCCAAAACTGAATTCTGAGTTTTGTCATCTGCGTTTGAGTGATGGATAAAAGAGAATTCTCAACTCGAGCTGGAACTTACAAAAACACTATATCATTGCATTCTTCATAGAGGTGCAAGGTTCAAAGGCATTGTGCAAGGTATTTCACTCCTTTTTGGCTTTTTTATGCTCTCTTCTACTACAAATATGTTGGCATTATGAATTTGCTTCTCGTTTTTTTCTATGTTTTGATAAGTGTTTAATATATGTTTGTTTGCAATGACATGTGTGAGGGGTTTGAGATGGAGAATGTGTGAGTACATAGACTAGGCTCATTTTTGTGCCAAGATTTGGTTGCAAATTTCTTATCTGAAAAGGCAATATATATTTATACATATATGTATATGTCTTTAATTTGGTCTCAGATTAATATTCCTAGTCATAGGTGCCTCGGGTTGAGGATACAAATATATTTTTTTGGCTACATAATACCTAGCCCATTTGTTTATAAATCCATTTTCAATTATAGGTTTGTGTTATGTATCATTTCAATGAAATTGTTGAGAAATGTACGATCATGTATATATTATAAGAACTTTTTAGGTTGTTGTGGATTGGTAATCGAATTTACAAATGGTGTTAATGATTTCGTTGACTGGGCAGTACAATAACATGGTTACATGAATGGTTCTAAGATCAGGAGTCTTTGTGCACGATGTAAGATTGGTAGATATTTGGAACCAAAAGAGAAGATCCACTTATTTAGAAAAAAGGTTCATGGACAATGATTTCACCTAAACGAGTCAAAGAAAGAATGAGCTGTTGAAATAATGTAGCCCAGCAGCTAATGTGAATATCAACCTAAGCACACAATAGGGTAGTACTAAAAATATTCCATGGAAGCATAGAATGATACATTGTAATACCCTAAATTTTTAGAAATTTTTTTTTTTTGGACATTAGTTAGAATGGAAATTGTGGAGATTCAATTAAATTAATTTTGGCTTTGTTATTTTCTGCTTATTTTTGGGCAAAAAAATTAGGAATTGAATAAGGGAGACATAAGAAGGAATTTTTGTATTTCTTGGCAATGAAATTTTTTCGCATGATTAAATATGAAACTGGAATAAATTCCAACCCCTAGAAAATAAGAAAATAGGGCCTAAAATTCTTGGAAAATTCTGGTAAAAATGGCCCTACAATCAAAAAGTGAGAGATTGTCCATAAAGGCTTAAACTATTAAGAATCCTACTTCCATGCAAAACCCTACCTTAAACCTATGTATAAATATAATTTTAAAGGGGCTAAAAAATCCTATTATTAGACCTTAGAGATCTGACGGTGTTTTGGACATTGAGGGAGAGATTTTGATCTTTCAATGCAAGAATGCAAGGTAAATTCTATGCCTAGAATCTTGATTTTCATGTATGAACATAAGACCAATCATTGTACACCATAGGCATGACAAAAACAAGAGCTCTTAAGGTTTTGTATGTGTTTCAAGTGTGGGAATTAAGTCAAAACTGTGTAGTGACATGTAGAAACAATAGGAACGCATGTTGATGAATGTGCAAATAGTTGAAAACATGTCCAAATGTTGCTTAACTTGCAGATAATTGAAGAACTTGCTTTCCAAAAGTTTTAACTCAGAAACGAGCCTAAGGATCATGAAAATAAGTGGAGAAAAGAGTTTTAGAGATTGGATTGGAGTAGAGGACAAAAAATCGATCGAATAGCATTTTATGCGAAAGCTTACACATTGCCACAATCTCTGTCTTGAATGCAATCCATAGCTACACGGTGGTGGGAAGGCAGAACACAATTGTGGACTTGGGTGTAGGAGATACAAAACACACCATGGCCATAGGCACAATTGTGGACTTAGGTGTCATAGTCACAAAGTAGTCCATCGCGGTCACAGGGGAAGGATAGTAGAAATTTCAATATGTTCCAAAGTTGAACGCCACAAATGCGGACTAAGGTCACGATGATTCTAGAACTTCTAACAATAGTTGTCTTCATGTACATCATGATGTCTAGATGGACATCCAAACCAGGGGAACTAGAATGGCTCTCGTCATGGGCATCAAGATAGCTAGCCAAGCATCCATTCCAGAAGATTTGCAATTTACTACCATCCTTGGCGTCCAAATGCCATGCTTGACATCCAGTTCATCTATCTTTAGATCGATCATCTAAATTCCAGTTCATCCATTCCAGAAGATTTGGAATTTACTCCTCGTCTTGACAACAGTAGGTAATGTCAACTCAAAGTTGGGCATCGTCATAGCCGTTAAGATGACAGATTCCACAATCACTGAATCTAATATTAAAACAACCCAAGATAGCCACACAACCCCGCCCACAACATTGTGCCCGAACCATTTGCCATCTAATCTTCCACCGATAAGTAGAATACACTTTCAGCTCAACCCAAACAAAATAAGGTATGGATTCTGACATGTAGAGGAGACAATTATGGGCGAATTATTACTCACACACACATGGAAAAAAATGATGTTTATTCTTATATAATACCTATAAAAGTTGTATCATTGTTGAAATTGATTGTGTTGTGTGATGTTTATTGTTGTATTGTTTAGTAAGGAAAAGTATTGGGTGTGATGATGTGATTTGACTTAAACCATGCAAGACTTTGTTCAATGCCACATATTTCAAGTTGCGCATTAAGTATTCGGAAAAATGTTCGAGAGATTACTTTGCATTGTATTTAAACATGAAATATTTCATCAATCTAATGCACTCTTATAAGTATGGAATGAAAAACTTTTGAGGCATGAATACCTAGTGAATGTCACTTCCCCAAACTTGCAAAAGAAAGCATCTAGTGACCAAACATTGTATTGCCAGAGCAAAAAAGAATTAGGTATATTAATCCATGAAAAGAACAAAACATGTTACCTTAAAGCACAGTACATGTGAGCCTAGCCACAAAACATTGAGAGTTTATTATTATTATCCATCTTAGAATGAACAAACACAAACCACTTTTGTCACTTTGTTGTTGCTCAATGCTTTGATGATGCTATTTTAGGTTACTAATCTATGAGTTTTTCCACTATAACATTCAAGGTGATTTCCATGGCTCGCAATTTCATGGCTATGAAAGGAGGTCGAGAGGCTGGAGAGGCATCATATGATATGGATAAATTTAAATCACAGCCATCCTCAGACAAATACCAGAACATGGTGTGCAATTGCACTCTGTGGTTGAGCCAGGTATAGTGCGAACCATGAGGCATCATGTGCGAGACCACCCTATAATCTCCACCTTAGGTTGGTAATATTTCACAGTAGATCCATAATGCAATCAAATTGATTGTGAGGGAGTTCTACACAAACCTCCTTGAGGCACATAGGCATAAGGTTTAGGTGCGAGGCAAGCGGGTTAGCTACAGCTCAAGTGACATAAGCCAGATATTGAAGACACCCTCCAGACTGCATAGTGTCAAGTTCAATCAACTACTTAACCTAAACAATGCTTTAGAGTCAGTAGCTGGGGAGCTCTACCCAGATGGTGTTGTATGTATGGATTTAAGATATCTAGGTTGAGTGATGTTGCCTACACATGGTAGTGCTTCCTCTCTGCCTAGGTTCATCCAGTTGGTTGCTACTAAAACATAACAAAGGAGCGTGCAATGCTATTATATGCCATAACCAAAGCCATTTTCTTCAATGTCAAGTATATAATTAGGGAAGGAGCACTAATACTTAACATGGAATTAGTAAGGCTTTGATATGGGGTTTCACTAGAACTCTGATCACATGTTGTAAACTCTGTTTCCTCTTCAAAGTCCACATATAATGAGATTCCAATGGGATATTGTAGAAATGGCACATCATATATTGTTGGCCATGTTCTAGATACATAATCTATATCAAGTTGATATGGACAGCTCTCCACTTGACTTCCACAATGCTTCTAGCTTTTATATTGCAAACAACTTTCCATGAAGATGTATGCTTAGTTACACTTTTATATCCCACGTAATCTACTTGAATGGCATGTTGTGCTAGCACAAATGGTTCATCAATCCTATATAAGTGCAAGAGGTTAACATCAACAAAGCTGTAATGAGATGCACCTTGTGGCCTCAAATCAGATCAACCCACTCACACTTAAATAATATGACGCGCATATTTGTCATGTCACCATATTCAAACTCCATTAAATAAAGTCACGTTTTAAGATCAAGTACAATTTTCATTTGCTAGTGGTACGTAAGTATGATTTAAACCACTGAAAGAATTAATTAGCTACAATCTTGTCCATTCGAAAGTTTTCCTCTTTATATTGGACAACAAAGATCCTAACTGTGGTGGCACTATAATGAGTCACCATTCGACACTTCTCCTCTACCTATTCTTACTCAAGAAGTACAGTGTACACATACCTATAAAATGGTAACACCTTTGAAGAGTTTAGTAAAATGTACATTTTTGCTACATGTCTCTCTATAGCTATAATGAAATGAGTACTTCTCCTGGGTCTACTAGAATGATTGAAGGTTGACATAGGATGAATTGAACATGGCACCGTTTATAGGTCACTGTGGCTTGGCCTCATTCTTTTTACATGTAAATGGGTATAACAATAATATGATGTAAGGGTGGTATCTTCTTCACAATATACATTTTACAAATCGAAGCCTCGACACACTTTATTTTTCACCTACCCATTTTGAAATCAAAGAAATATACATGTCTTACAAACTCTAATAAATTGAAGATCGTACCAAAAAATCGATGAAGTTGGTATCTGATTAACCTATTAAATTAAATGGGTACATCTAGGTGTACTGCATAGGCGTAACAATTCACTATTAGAAATCTGGCTTTTTGACACAGCTTTTTGTCACAGCTTCTTTGTAAATGCCGTTCCAAATTTAATTTGGAACTATTTTGGAACGGTATTTTTTCCGTTCCAAAACGGCACGTTCCAAATTTGGCACGATTACAATAAGCCGTTCCCAAAATTTGGAACGGCTTATAAATGCCGTTCCAAATTTGGCACGGTTACAATAAGCCGTTCCAAATACATACGTAGGCCACAGTAATTGGATCTGCATTGGATCGGATTCGGGACAGAAATTTGGAACGCTTTTTTATTGGAACGGTTTAGGGACGGTTTTGATACGGAACTTTGGAACGGTTTTGGCACGATTTATTTTAGAACGACTTTGGTACGGTTATTTTTGGTACAGCTTTGACACAGTTCATTTTGGAACTATTTTGGAACGGTTTTGTTTGGCATGATTCATTTTAGAATGGTTTTGATATAGCTATTTTGGAATGGCTTTAGAATGCATTTTTTACAAATGTATAATAATTGAGAAGGATCGTTTTGGACGTGGATTCAAATTGAATTTTGTATTTTTTGGCAAAAATTGTAAAAAATATTTTTCATCTCTGCTTTTGCGTCAACTAAAATATAAAAGCATACAACCATTATATTATCCCATTACTAAAAAATAAAATTCAAACTATTCAATCAAAAAATATACAATGTATTGTAACAATAACATGACATAAGGAGAAAGATTCAAAATTCTAATTGACATGGTACATTAGTCAAGCTTCTCATCATCATCATCATCATCATCATCATTTGCATCTTGATTCGGGGACCGGGATGGCTTACCGGGAGTGAAAGCTTGAGGGTAGTTTGCGTTAACCCAATTCAATAATTAATTTAATTGTGCTTTATTTTACTCAAACCTCTCCTCCACACTCTTCCATTTCTCCTCAGCCATAAGCAGTTTTTCTTCTGTTTGAAGTAGTTTTTGCTTCCATAACAGTGTTTTCTTGTTGGGCACTGGATTACAACATTTACTCTGAATTAGTTGTGTATAAAATATAACCATCTAAATTATGTCAAATATGATAGATACGACTAGCCAACATTGAAGTTGAAATGCTATTTGGCATAGTTTAACATGTTAACATCAAACAAATTCGGAAGGCTGCACAATGAGAACACATTCAACGCACATGTGCTTCAAATCAACTGTAAAGTGTCTCAATATATACATATTATTATCCACTACTATTCTTCTATGTTATTTGGTATAAAAATAAATTGAATTTCATTTAGACATTTCATCAAACACTTATCATGCATAATTTATGTAGCAAAGCTTTTGCTATTACATTAAAGCACAATTAAGCATTTCATTCACTATGGATAATAACAACACTTGTTTAATGAAATTTAGCTCAAACATAGACCAAGTACATTATTGAGAAAATGCTATTTAAGACTCAACCAAATTTCTGAAAATAAGAAAGAATATTACCTTGAAATGTAGTGTATATAGAATACTAGCTTACCATGAACCAAATACTAGCAAGATTCGGCTTCGATGACTTGACGATTTTCACGGTTTGGCAAGTTAGAGAGAATTTTGGGACGTTGAAATTTTTGAATTGAATGAAAATGAGGGTCTGTTTGGAGATATATTTAACATTTTGGAACGGATTTGGAACGTTAAGTGGAAAAATACCGTTCCAAATCGAAAAAGGACTCGGCGTTGCCACCGGTGTCGCAACGAGGGGAGGACGGCGCGCTGTTGGGCTCTCATCGTCGCGACGACGGAGGAGGACGGTAGTTCCAAAAATTTCTGGACACACCGTCGTCCTCCATTGTCGCGACGGCAAGGACAATGACGCGCTGTCGTCCTCCGTCGTCGCGACAGGGGGAGGACGGCGCGCCGTCGCGCTCTCATCGTCGCGACAATGACAGTGACGGCAAGGAGAAAATTTATCTGTAACATTGGAACGGATTTGGAACAACATTTAATGCCGTTCCAAATTTGAAATTTGAAATTTGGAACGGCAATAGAAAGCCGTTCCAAACTCCTGAGTCAAATTTGGAACGGCAGTCAGAAGGCCGTTCCAGAATCTGTTCCAACATAATTTCCAAATTGGAACGGCTTTTTAAAGCCGTTCCAAAGTTCGAATTTGAAATAGATTTGGAACACAAAAATTAGAGTTTGGAACGGCAATATAAAACCGTTCCAATATTTGGAACGGCAATGCAAGCCATTCCAACATTTGGAACGGCAAATTGGAACGGCTTTATATTGCCGTTCTAAATTGGAACGGACTTGGAACAATTCATTAGACTGTTCTAATTTGGAATGGATTTGGAACGAACTTTTTGTATAATATCATAAATATTTTAAATTCGTGTCAAATTTATACCAAATAATAACTATTTTTTGGAACGACTGAAAAGCCGTTTCAATTAATCAGATTTTTAGTAGTGATTGCCTCATTGAGCAGGGATATGATTAGATGTATGGAGCGACAAAAAAGTTGGAGAAAAAATCTTATCCCATGTTGAAAGATGACAGGGACATTTTCTCCATCTCTAGGAGTTGGGCTGGGCTAAATTGATTGCGGGTATACATTGTGGACGCAGTAGCCCCACGTATCACACTCCTTCCAACATTTTTGCTCTTAGTTAACAATCACACAAAATTTTTTGTTATTCTTTCTGGGCTCTTACGAGTTACAGATACAACACTCTTCTCCCATGTGAGATGTTCTTGCAATCCTTGAAACCCTTTTAAAACTATCTCTTGTTCTTGCCCAGTCCATAAAGAGGGTTTCAGGGTTGACCTCAAACAGGAAAAATGTCAAACAGAAACGATGAAAATGAAGATAATATGTCAGCTCCATTGCTGAACTACTCATTTTCCGATGCCCAAACAAAGTACTTGGAAGCAGAGGAGGACAGAGAAAGATCTCTTTGCCTTAGAGTTTGGATTGAGACAAAGAAGCTATGGCGGATAGTCGGCCCCGCCATCTTCAGCCGCATCGCCTCCTATTCCATGCTTGTCGTCACCCAAGCTTTCGCCGGCCACCTCGGCGACCTTGAGCTCGCCGCCGTGTCCATAGCTTGTAACGTCATCATCGGCTTCGATTTTGGCCTCATGGTGCGTTCTATCTTGCTGAATGGTCATAAAAGCAAAAGAATAAAATAAAACAAAATTTTCATTTATTATTATTATTTTTTCTCTCCGTTTCACGATAAAAAAGCTTGGAATGGCGAGTGCACTGGAGACGCTGTGCGGGCAAGTGTACGGAGCGAAGAAGTACTACATGCTGGGAACTTATCTCCAGCGTTCGTGGATAGTTCTATTCTTGTGCTGCGTGGCGATGCTGCCACTCTTCCTCTTCGCGACGCCGTTTCTGAAGCTGCTGGGGCAGCCGGCGGACGTGGCGGAGCTGTCGGGGGTGGTGGCGGTGTGCTTGATCCCCCTGCACTTCAGCTTCGCCTTCCAGTTTCCCCTGCAGAGGTTCTTGCAGAGCCAGCTGAAGAACAGCGTCATCGCTTGGGTGAATCTGTCGGCGTTCGTGGCGCACGTGCTTCTGAGCTGGTTGTTGGTGCACCAGATGCGGCTGGGGATGGTGGGCACCGCGTTCACGCTGAATATATCGTGGTGGCTTATTGTCTTGGGGTTGTTTGGTTACACCGTGTGCGGCGGCTGCCCTCGCACCTGGAAGGGGTTTTCCGCCGATGCGTTTTCCGGGTTGTGGGAATTCCTCAAGCTCTCAGTTTCTTCTGGTGTCATGTTGTGGTACGTTCTCTTCCTCTTACATTGTGCGACCAGGGCAAGGTATTTCAAATTTTCAAGAAGTAATTTATTATTTTCAAATAGTGTGACACATATTAATTCTAGACCCTCTCTCACGTAGAAATACAACACCCAATATTAATAATTTGATTAGTTTGACTTGAGTAAGAAATTTTAGATTATAACTGAAAATTTTTGAATATATTAATATAGCCCATAAAATAATGTTAATAATATGTTGTCACATTGAATTAATGAGAGTATATAACGGTGAACAATATAATTTTCTTCTTTGAAAATTGGCCTTGTTTTGGTACTTATATATAAAAATATAAGCAATAATTGAAGTTAGAACATTTATGCAATTGGTTGTTGAATATTTATGAATTTAATAATTTCCATCATTTTTTTTCCCAAAATGGAACAGCTTGGAGCATTGGTACTATAGGATACTCATAGTGATGACTGGGAATCTCAAGGATGCCAAGATTGCCGTTGATGCATTATCCATTTGGTAATGTTGCCGTGGTTTCTTTTCTTTTCCTTGTAAGTATTTTTAAATATAAAAAATACAACACAATATAATATAATATAATATAATATAATATAAACCAAGAATAATATGTAATCAATGATATAAGGATGCATTTAAATAGAAGAATTTGAAAGGGTGGATTTCAAATCCATAATAGTAAATTCTTCACACTTGTTTAGATGATTAAACGTTTTAAATTCTTTAATTCTTATTTTAAATTATATTCTAGGTGATGGCAATGAATTTCAATCCTTCGATTTGGAACCATTTAAAAAAAAATTATTCAAATCCTCTCTTCGAATCCAACTCCTTTAATCCAAATAGAGCCTAAGGTTTTTGTTACTCATAAAAAATATATCTGATGCGTTAATTACATAATATATACAAAATAAAGATTCATGCTTTTGAAACATCAGAATTAGATTTCTCAAATTTTTAAATTAATTTGTGTTTTATTTTTCAAATTTTAAGTAATTAATCTAGCCAATAGATTTAAGTTATACAGAATTTGCATATTATTATTTGTTATTGTTACATTACACTACATTTTATTACATTTTTTATGCATAGAAAATAGAAAAGGAGAACATGAAAACAAAAATAAATTGGAAAAAGTTCCATTGTGGAATAGATAGTGGACTTACTTTTCAATACTAAGGGTAATAGATATGCTGTATTAATATATCACAGAAGATGAATGAAAGTAAATATATCCCTCAACAATATTAGGATGCAAAATAAGCATTTACCTATCATTTTTCAATTGAGTATTGATTAATTTAATTTCATTAATTTTTTGTCCAGATGAACTGAGTTCAAACATTCGAATTTCCTGTTTAACATTTTTGGGTTTATAAATATATGTGTGTGTGTGTGTGTGTTAATTCATCTAGACACTGCCATTGCAATGTTTGGATGCAAATGCATCCATTAAAATCCATCCTTCCAAAGGTATTACTTAGCAAAATAATTCTTCTTGACTCTTTCTCTCTCTCACTTCTAAACAATTCTTAATTTTTTTGTGCCAAATTTCTTATCAACAAAATTTGCGTCCAAACAAAGTCTTTGTTTTTTAAATAAAAAATTTGTGTAATTAGTAATGAAATTTGGTGGTTTGCCTATTATAACATTGCAGCATGAGCATCAATGGATTAGAACTGATGATTCCACTCGGATTTTTTGCTGGAACTGGGTAATGTCTCTTTTTCCATTCATTGGCACTATGTTTCCATGTTTTGCATCGAATTTATTGAGTTTGCACTGTTAAATATATAATTTAATTAAATTTTAATCAAAATTTAAGTTCAAAATTTTTTTCTCTTATATATATAACCAACTAATTATTTTTAACTTATTACACCTATTTACTATCAAATCAAAGTCTATATGTATACCTCCATACACTCATATTTATATATATTTATATCTTAAAACATAATCATAGTCTATATGTACATTCATATTTATATATATTTATACCCTAAAACATAATTATGAAACTTGTTTATTATTATATCATTTAATTATTATTATACATATTTTATACATACATACATATATATATATATATATATATAAATATACAAATTCAAATAACTCACATTATGTATTTCATCATCCGCCTCCCAAACATACAATTCATTATAAGACAATTACAAAATCCCACCCCCCCCCCCCCCCCCCCCCCCCCCCCCCCCCCCAAAACACAACTTCAATTTCCGTGATCCCTGGTATATCTTGGTCACAGTTAATTTCATCACAATCATGTGTCTCTGTACCGAATAATTGCTTTTCCCTACACGTTGTGGTACGAGTTAAGGTTATGCTTGGATGAATATTTTGGTTAAAGAAAGTTTGTATAGAAATTTTGAAATAATGTAAAAATAACTGGAAAATTTAATCTGGGCATCGAATTTTTGGGCGGCCCTCGTCACTGTCAAGACCTCATGCATGATTAATGATCCATCAAAGGATACGATAACTAAAGAGACACAATCACTAGTAAAGAAATGGCACAAGAAAAAGGTTGCCAACGAAAGTGTGACATTGGTGGTGCTAATGGTACTAGAATGGTTCCAAAAATGTGGTCAGCCTTGATCCCACGATTTAGGTGAAATTAAAATACTGAGGCAAAGGTTTTGAGATAGGGCGAGATGATACAATTGGATATATTATTTTATTTATTTTGACTATATGATTTTGTTGAGCATAAAATTCTATTTGAAAATATAGGTACATAATCGAACAACTATAAAATAAATTATAATCTTATTGAATTTGGGATAAATTAGTAGAAATGTTGGGATTTATATTTATATATCACAACCTCAAAGATCCAATTGTCCATCTATTATAAATTTTGTTATTCGAATACTAAGGATATAATGAGGTATATAGTAATTTCAAATAATCAAACTTATTAGAGATAATTGTCAAAAACTAAAATTATTACAAATTTTCTTATTTTTTCTGAAAAATAATCTAGACCACAGTCCCATCCAAAAAGGTGATTGGCCGACGGTTTAAGCCGGCCCAAGGCTCACTGTTAATAACTTAAATATAAAAAAAAATGCTTGTTGGCTTAATGAAAATGTAATCGTTTACTTTAAGCACTAATTGGTCATGAAAAGTTCTATCAATTCTCAACAAATACAACTATACACACACACACCACTAAAATCGTGCACCACAATCAATTGTTTAGGTTTACACACTCCCCACATTATTGTCTTCTTCATCCAATTATTAATTTGAAGGGTGTTCAATTATGATGACAAATTGTTTGTTATTTTAATTATGTCTATATATATAGAGTGAGGGTGGCAAATGAACTGGGAGCAGGCAATGGAAAAGGAGCCAAGTTTGCTACCTTAGTATCCGTGACACAATCCACAGTGATTGGCCTCATTTTTTGGCTGCTCATAATGCTATTCCACAATGAATTTGCTCTAATTTTTACAACCAGCAAACCAGTCCTAGAAGCAGTTAGCAACCTCTCTCTTCTCTTGGCCTTTACAGTTCTCCTCAACAGTGTTCAACCTATTCTTTCAGGTAATTAGTATAATTAAATCTTTCACTTTCATCTACATTTTGTCTCTTATAAGTATTAATATTTAAATAATATCAATTAATGGAATACACTGATTAAGAAATGGAATTGTAAATTCCGCCTAAATAAAATTTATTATATAAAAGAATGATATTTTAAGGGCTGAATAAGTAAATCAATTCATGATACTTGTACGTGTAGATATAAGGTGATTTATAAGAATTAATATATGTATTACTTAATTATTTTGGTGACATGATATATATACCAAATTTAAATTTAACATATGGTTTTTGTTTGATAAATTTTTGAAGGGGTGGCTGTTGGTTCTGGATGGCAGTCATATGTGGCCTACATAAACCTTGGTTGCTACTATTTGATTGGGGTTCCACTTGGAATTTTGATGGGATGGGTTTTCCGTCAAGGAGTTATGGTATTTTCGATATGTTATTTTTTGGTTATTAATGCGTTAATTCTCTCATTACATGTGGTGGATGTGTATTATAATACTACTGCCAATTAATTATCACTTTATTTTTCCGAATAACTCATTATAATGCATTTTTGACTTTCACGATTCTTGAATCGTATGTTTCAGGGCATATGGGCTGGAATGATTTTTGGTGGAACTGCAGTCCAAACAGCGATATTGGCCATTATTACAATGCGATGTGACTGGGAAAAGGAGGTAAGAAAATTGGGTGATTCTTGGCTCATTTCCTCTCGACACTTGAATACCTTGTTTTTAGTGTTAAAATGAATTGAGCGCAACGTATCTGTCCCAATTATAGAGCTTCATTGATTTTATTACAAATTTGCGGGTAGCATTTTATCCCTTTAAAATTGCTACTATATAGGTAAGGTTATGGATCATTGGAAGACCAAATAATAATAATATAAGGGCAACCACTCACATTTGGATTAGATTTAAATAAGAGTTCAAAAGAAAGAAAGAAAATTTTGAATATTTTTCATTGCATTGCCTTTGGAGATTTAATTGTGTTATGTGCGCGCGGGCATTTTCATCATTTCATATATTTTTAAGTGTGTTTTTCTTAAAATTTGTATAAAGTAAGAGGAAAAAAAGAACAAAATTATTCTTGACACCTATTTTTGGAATGCTTGTGTTTTGGTTTCAGCAATACGAATAAAACGGTTGCTTTTGGAGAAAAATAAGTTTCCGTTGAAAAAACATGAAACTAGTTTGAAAGATTTCAGCAGAAAATTAGAACTGCATAAATTTGGGAGTTTTGTATTTCCTTTTCACCCTCTTTGCAAAGTCTAGAGAGCAATCAACAATTTCATATGATCAATAACAACGTTGAAATTGCAGGCAGCTCGAGCAACCATGCATGTCACGAAGTGGTCAGACACTAGAAACGATGTATGAATAAAAGAAATAGATGATTACTTGATCATCTCACTTGATTTGTCTAGCTACTGAGAATCGAGTTGCAAGGTGCTGTCATTGTCTGCTGGTTTATTATTAGGTGAAATAATAAAAAATGTTTGGTCGAATGTGTTATGTGATGAGGAGAATGAACCAAGTTTCAAGTTTACTTCTGTTTAATTTTCATTGTGTAATCCTTGCTATTAGAATATTAAAGAATATGTTTATTTTGTTATCTACTTTGTGTGTTTAGCTATATATTGTTTTTTATTTGATAAGAGTAGTATTATGTCAACTTTAACGTCATATTTATAGAATCTTATAGAATTGTTATTCAACTTATAAATTAAGATAGAATTTGAATCAATAAAATACAATACAATTCAATTCTTCAAATTATTTTCCAATATGGGATCAGAGTACGTTTTTTCTGAAAATAATAGTTCGGTGGTAACCATATTCATCTCTCTATTGTGCACACATCCCCAACAATCTACCATTGTATCCAAATTGAAGGTACACAAATTAGCAACTCTTACTTTCAATGTATCCAAGCCTAGTAAGTGTCCAAATCGACCAATCAACCAAATACCATCTAGCACCTAAATTGGTGCCAAAATCTTATGTGAGAGGAGAATAAACCAAGTTTCAAGTTTTCTTTTGTTTAATTTTCACTGTCTGAACCTTACTATTAGAATGTTAAAGAATAGTTGTATTTTGTCATCTAGTATGTGTGTTTTGGTATATTTAGTTTTTCATTTGATAAGAGTAGTATTATGTCAGTCTTAGCATTATACTTAGAATCTTATAGAATTTTAATTCTACTTATAAACTAAGATAGAATTTTCATCAATACAATACAATACCATTCAATTCTTCAAACTATTTTCTAATGTGGCGTCAGAGTAGGTTTTTTTCTGGAAATTATAGTTTGGTCATTACCATTTTCATCTCTCTATTGTGGCAACAGATCCCCAACATTTCACCATTGTATGCGAACGTAGCGCCTCAAACAATTTAGAAAAAAAAAAAAAAGGTCCAAAATTAGCAAACTCAAATCCTCAAATTAGCAACCCTAACTTTCAAAATACCCGAACCTAATTAGTGGCCAAATCAACTAATCAAGCAAACCCCAGCTAGCACCTAAATCAAAGCCAAAATCACAGTTTCTACCATAAATCTCCTAATTCTCGACCCTAAACTACCCTCTCAGAAATCAAAACACACAACTGACATAGCCCATCTTAAAGGTTCAAGTGCCACCACAGATAACCTTATCCACACCACCTAAAAGTTCTACGCAAGTCATTGTCCACTGCATGAGTGTCTACTAGCAGTTCGACACCTCCTTGAACTTATTCCATCCAGAATCAAGACAGACCCTTCATGCTAAAGATTGCCACCTCTCCTAGCTTGTCCACACCGAATGGAAGCAACTCCTAAAGACCATTATCCCAAACGAAGTTGCGCTCCACCATATATGAAATTTTGCTCGTGAGCAGCTTCTCTAATGCTGTCATGACTGCTACTGACCACGGTCCAAGCGCGCTAGCATGGCTCCTCCTAATGCTACTGGGCCATATATGCCTTCTTGGCACATTATTGTCGTTCTGAAGTCCAGAACTTTGCAAACCTAATTTTGTAATAAATATGGGGTGCTTTTTCATGTTTGGACTTGTTTGAGGTATTGTGATTGGTTGTTTGGGTTACCTTTTAGGGCTAATAGTAGCTTTTGAGGGCTTGTTTGGGCCTAAGTTTATGGTTTATCTTTTTAGTTTAGTGGGTTTTGGATTATCTCTTTTATGTGTTTTTTAATTAAGTCTAAAACTTCTATGCTGCTGAGTTGTTATGACCAACAGAAGAATTATTTTGTGACTTGTGTGGCTGTCTATCTATTGTCATTGATATTCATGTTACTATTGTTATTCATGTTATAATTGTTATGCCTATATAAGTGTAATACAAAATGTATGTCTTTTCAACTGTGTCATACACGTATATGTGCGTGAAAGATTGCCTTTTCATAATCAAGTTTAAGCGTATTTTCGCTAATACTTTTGTCGTTCAACCAACTTGTAAGTGTCAAGCATATGTCACGTAAATTAGCAAAAGAAAAGGACAAGTGGTGGAATTTGATCAATGAAAGATGGCACAGGACCACACAAATTAAACATCATCAAGTTTGCATAAACATACGACATGGTAGATTAATGGATAGAGTGGCCACTAAAGCTACAGAGTGTTACGGGCTTGCCTACGTACTAGGCGTGATTAATTCGTCAGTGTCAATCATGTCTCTATGTTTGTTTGCTTGTGGAGCGTCAACTCTTGCAAAATTCCAAAGAAACATTGAGGTGGCGACGGCAACATTGGCGACTATGATGGTAGTGGCTGTGGGGATGGAGACAAAGGTGGCTATGTTGGGGGGTCGAGGTGGATGTGGATGTGGGGGAGTTGGATGTTGAGGAATCTGTGTGTGTGTGTGTGTGTGTGTACGTATATAATGAGAAAATATCAATTTGAAACGATAAGGTAGGCTAGCTTTTTAAGATATGATCTTTAGACTATTTGAGGTAATTTTGACAAAAGAAATTATCACTCGTAATTTTGTCTAATTGGTGGCGTTGATTGTGGCAAATTTGCCAAGGTTACCAAGGTAAAAATTTAGCCTCAACGTTTGTCACAACAACCATTTTACAAAGTTGATCAGCTCTCAAGCACAATAACAGAGTTTCCACGACTAGATGCGATGGCCAATTTGCAACTACTGCCGCCATGGTGGTTTTTTTATTATATAATATTGTTAGGCCCATTGAAACGACTTTGGCAAAGTTGCCACAATGGTTTTTATTATAATATAATTTTCATTCATTGCTGGAAACTTTCATGGTAAACTAGCCACAGCATCATGTGGTGGAAGTTTTACCATAGTAATTGCCTCGATATTTTATTTATAATATATTTTTCCCTACATATGGCAACAACTGTGGAAAAGTTGCCATAGGCACGTACCTTGAAAAATTTGTCGTCGTACTTGCCCCAACCCATTTTGTTACAATATAATTTTCAATTACCTTAGCAATTTGCACACGGCATTTCTTTATAATGTAATTTTATTTTCAACTCATAAAAACTATCATGACAATTGGCATGGTCATGTACTGATAACATTTATTATATTATATGGTAAAGCAAATATTTCTTCTATATCTAATGTTGCACTTCTAGTTAATAGCTAAAAGACGAACATTTTTTAACATAACATAACATATACAATAGGTGCAGAAGGCAATACAAAATTGAAACAACCACCTCGGCAGGCAGCCACTACGGCCGCCACCTCAGCCACCAGCTCCCCAATGTTTCTTTCGAGGCTTTGCTAGAGTCATCGTCATCTCAAGCAAATAAAAATAGAGACTTGACTGACACCGAATAAATAATCATGCCTCATATTTGTCCCAAACCCTTAACAATATAGTAAAGATACTATAGTATAGATATAGTTAATTATTATAAATTAATGGTAATTGTATCAAGTATAAATTCACTATCGTGCAACTAAAAGAGACACAAAATCTTAATATTCTATATGGTATAGATACATAATTAAAGTTATGATTTTCTCTATTTGCAAGAACTTAGAAACTGTGAAGTACAGTGTTGATAAGGTAATAAGATTCTAGGCATAAATAGATTAATAAGCGTTATATGTAAAATCAATAGAAAGGTATGGGTGACAGCAATAAAAATAAAATATAAAAATATAATGCAAATTAATTATTGTGTTTGCTCAAATATGCAAACTGTTGTATATATGCGTGTATTTCAAAAGTTTTTCGTATCCCACATAGAAAAAGGAAACCAGCATTGAACAATTTAACTGCAGAGAGAAGGTGGGACGTGTTGATAACAGCTGAGCACCACTGGATATTGTTTGGGAACAAGTTAACGTATTGGGTTGTCATCTCCCTGCCGTATGAAAGAGTCAGGTTAAGTTCTACAATTTTTCTGCTTTGTTCATTTATTTTTTCAGTCCCCCACCAACCCATAAGCCTTTTTTTAAAGAAAAAAACAGTCAAATATGAATTTAATCCCAACGTTATCCAATGTTTACAAAACATTTTTCCTTTCATTTAATGTTAATACCAATGTTCAGACCATATTCAATGACCAAACGTATAGAATTTTACACCTATAAATATCAATTCTTTGTTGCTATGGAAAATAAGAAAAGTAGAAGAAAACTCTTCCTTACTCCAGTCGCTCTGCGTTGAATACATTGTGTGCCTAAATTCATATACCTTACATTCTGATTAGGTGCTGCAGTTAGACAATGAAAAGATAGTTTGTTTAATCTTAGGGATATTTCATATGCTCAAAATTATTTCTAAGGACAGTGCAAATTATTGCATGACTCAAACTATTAAATCTTTTTGTTTGGCGTTTGTATTATCCCGAATTTTTGGAGAAATTATGAAGAAAATTTCTCATAAATTTTGTGAAGTTGGTTATAATTATGTTGCCAAAACTTTGTGGAATTTCAGTAAAATTATTAAAGATCGATTAAGGAAGCCTAGGATGAAAAATTGGCATTTTTAGGTGACGAAATTTTGCCAAATAACTTGTTAATTCGTGGAAAATAATTTTCAAGCATTTAGAATAAGAAAATAAGGCCCAAAATATGAAAAATTCAGCCGATAAGGCGCCATTTATTTTTAAGGATATAATTTATTAGGAATTTCTATTATATGCAACCACCTAAGGTATAAATAGAGAAGTTTAAGGGTTGAAAACCCTTATTTCAACCTTAGGAATAGTGACGGTGGCCAAAGTGATGAAAGAGGAATTTCGACTCTTTTCGTGTACGAATTTGAGATAAATTCTATACCAAATTGTCTATCATTCATGTACACACATAGAACACTCATTGTATACTTATAGTCACTCAAATGCACAAATTTTAATGGCCTAAGCATGCTAGTTGATTGAGAAGTACGTAGAGAACATAGGATTATGTATAAGATACATAGAGCTGTGTATAACCAAGTTGCATAATCGGATAAAAATGTGTATTTGAACTTCCAAACTCATGAAAACGCATAGGTTATGATTCCTGTGAGTTTCAATCTATCAAAACATGGTTAAGGACCTAGAGACTTTGAGCAAAATTGAGTTTCATGCTTTGGAATAGACTAAAACAAGAAAAATGAGTGAACCAAAGCCAGACACAACTCTGCATCAAACTGTGATTGGCGGGCACAATCGCAAGGCACGACATCACAATTGCGGGACCATCTGGTGCAGTCGTGGTCTCATCAACGTGAACTCCAGAACATCCCACAACCACTAGCGCGATTGTGAACTAAGACCTCATGATCATTGGACAAATTACGGAATTTCTAATGGGTTCTGTAGTTACGTGTTGCAAATGAGGATGCCAACTTTGCAATTACAGAAAGGGGTGGCGCAGTCATAGCAACTAATTGCAAACACTAAGCAGAACATGTATTTTGAAGAAATTTATCTGAACTTTTTGAAACTGGTATCAAATTAAGCCTGAACCTACTGGATAAGATATAATAAAATACAAGGGATAATAATTGAAAGGACTCAAGAAAGCACGAATGCATAAGACACATTAAACATTGATAAGCATACATCATTAGACATATCAAGTACTAAATAAGAACTATGTATGTGATCGAATAGGTAATCAAGAGATAATATCTGAGGACACTAGAACCTAAGAGAGCTAAGTAAGAATAAGTGGTCTATCTGCAAGTTTTTTCATATAACTGCCTTAAAAATTGCTTTACCGCATTAATGAAATTTTTACGAGTGGCTATCTACAATATTTTACCACAACAACCTTTGGAAGTGATTTTATTTCTTAAATAAATTCTTTATTATGTAAGTGGCTTATCTGCAAATTTTTAACTGCCTTTTTAAATAAGATATTTTCATGAAATTGTTGAAAGTGGTTCACCCTACAAACTTTTGCAACTACCTTTCAAATGAATTATACTTCCTAGAAATTTTGTATTCATGAGGGAATTTACTTTAGAATACTCCTTAAAATTGTGTTCTTGAACTTATTCCAAAACATTTTCTCAAATAAATTCATGTTCAATATGTGTAAATTGGCATGTTTGGTTTACACTATTTTAACCAAAAACGCCTTTAAATGTGAACAAGTGCTATGCAACTGTGTTTAAAATTGCTTCAAATATGTTAATCGTATACATTGGATTATTAAGAAGTACAGTAGGGATCAATAAGAATAGTGTAAGGAGATAAGACCCACTCACCAGAGTTAAAGGTTGAAGTAAGGCTCGCTCAACTAAGTTAAAGGTGAGACAAGATCTACTCCACTAGAGTTAAAGGTGAGACAAAACCCACTCAATCGAAATTAAAGGTTGGGTTAAAACCTACTCAATTGGGGTTAAAAGTGAGACAAAACCGTCCTTAGATGAAGTAAATGACTAAGGACCTGAT